>DF240269.1:73501-126902 GCA_000507305.1 Breviolum minutum Mf 1.05b.01
CAGGTTTGGACATGTGTAAAGTATGTACCGAAGCAGTCCATTCCATAGCACTTGGAACACGGGTTACATTACAGGTTTGGGCATGTTTCAAGCATGACCCAGAAATGCGAAAAACGAAGCACTTTTTTTCACAGGTTAAACTTGTCTCACATCTCTGACAAAGACAAAAACACTGCTCCCAGTGGGACGAATGCTCAGTCTGGGTCCTTTGCCACGCGTCTTGCCGAAACCATATGAAACGATGTTTAAAATGAACATAAACAAGTGTTTACTATGGGGAGTACATGATCAAAAACGCGCGCGGCCAAGGACCCGGAAGGAACAACCAGGGGCCTTTTTTTCATTGCTCAAGTAAAAAAAACTTCAACCAATGGTTAATTGTTGGTTTGGGGCCCAGTGGTTTCGGATCTTAAGGGTGCCCTCAAGTAACAATCCCTTTCATAGGGGGATCCCAAAACAATCCGAACCACCGGGCCCCAAGCCAACAATTACCCATATAGCCGAAAAAACTGACCAAAAAAAATCCCTCCAAATGCTCCAAATTATACCCGGCCCAAGGAACGAGTCTTAACCTATCCCTAAAACTTACGGGGAAAAAAAAACATCCCAGGTACATAGAGGAGTGCTTGAATCACTCGCAAACCTGGCAGCACCGGCTCCGCCTCGGTGGAGGTCATATAGTCATAGTTGAGAGCTAGCACATGTTTTTTTTTGGCTGATTCACTAAGATTCAATCTAGTTGATATAGTGTGTAAATTGCAAATATGTTTATACTTAAATAACTCATATTCAATCAATATATATATATATTTTTGAAATTATACGAGCGGCTCCTTCCAATCATCCCCAAGACTTCCAAGATGTTTCTTCCCCGCGAGATTCAGAAGTTGGGCTCCCAAATTTGACGGGTAGCTTTTGATAAACCTCGACACCCTCAGGCCGTTGAATCTCTTTTCAAGGATCAAGTCTTCGGCACACAAACAAGGCTCCAAAAGCAACGGATGTTAGTTGATGGGGGAATTCACTTAGGATGCTCATCATGATGATGATGATGATGGTGATGATGATGATGATGATGGTGATGATGGTGATGATGGTGATGATGATGATGATGATGATGATGATGATGATGATGATGGTGATTTTTTGGCTGCTGCTGATGATTACGAATATGATTGCTGCCATTTTGTTTTTGATTATTCACATCAAACAGTCTTCAAAAGAGATAGCCATAGACCTCTCGTGTTTTTCTTTGAATGTATACTGCAATGAAGGCTCATCGCACTAGATACTTAATGGCCATGACTGTACAATATTTCTTGCAACAAACGTACTACATGGTAAACCTGTATATACATACATGTATAGGCTAAGAATGGCTAAGACGATCATTCATTATATAGGATCGTTGTTTCTGTTGAGGATGGTTTAGAGGTTGTCTACAGTACCTTTCACCGAAAAATCCACCTCGTGGAACACCTTCCACCCATTTGCCTTAACAAAGGCATCGAGGCATAATTCCAACACCCAAGGGACTTTCTCATCATTATCGGGAACTTGAGAGAAGGTGTAGAAAGCCACACGTAAGTCATCCAAAAGGACCCTGGTGACCGTTGCCCATCAACCCAGCTCGATTACACTCCCCAGGATTAAAAAAATTGGCCGGGCCACAAGAAGAAAGGAGGGTACCCTTTCACCAGAACTATGTGATGGGCAGGTCATCTAGGCAACCAGCAGTTGAGATAATCAAAACACCTCGTAATGAATGGATTTGTGCATCAACAGTATGTGCTTAAGAAGACGACATTTTTGAGAGAGCAGCCATATCCCTTGGATTCAAATTTGTGGGGAAACAGGAAACAAAAGTGAAAAACTGAAATTCCTTTGCATATTCCCTGAGTTTCTTTTGCTGGGAGTAGGCATCCGTCTTCTTCAAACAGCTGAATCACCCCAAAAACATAGAAAACATCAAGCATTACACTCCCTGAAACTAACGTAGCACCTGAAAATAGACCTCTGGAAAAGGAGATGCCAATTGGAAACCACGATCTTTAGGTGCCATGTTTGTTTCAGGGAGCATTAAACTCCATTAAACTCCCTTGAAGTCGAATTTCGTTTACAGCGAATCATAATCCAAAAACAAAGTCCACATGGATTGAGAATGTCCGCCCGGGCCCCAATGTATGAGTCACCAATCTTCTTATTGAGGGTCAACCCTCCTATGAAGCTCCCCTTGTTTTTTGGAGTTTCCTACTATAAATCACAAGTTCCAAAACCACCGGGACCATAAACAACACCCGGGCCCACTGTCTCGTGAACGAGTCATCAAAAAGCTTCAACGAATCGTTTGTTGATTCCTCCCTAAATCTCACTTGACTTAAATATCTCAAGGTCATTTTGGAGGGGTACTACCCCCAAGCCACACCTTTTTTGGGGGAGGAGCCATGGGAGATACATGGTGTAAACAACAAAAACCAGTGACATAATCTGTAAACCTTCCAGCTTTTTTCTAAAAAAATCATACAGGACTATGGGAACCAAACCTAGTCCCAAAGGGTCTCTTAAAGCCAGAACCATAATGAAGAGATATGGGGCAAGCTAGCCAGAGGTTCCTAAGTGCTTCTTGGCAGCGTTTTGGGGCCCATGTATTGCATCTACGGTAGGTGTTTTTACGATGTTTCCTGCACATGCTCGGGGAACGCTCACCCTGATCTTTTTTCCGCAACGTTCAAAATTTTGGACCCTTGCATCATACTGATTGGTTCATCGGGATCCTTTTTATGACTTATTATAACCCCTTTATAAATGGGTGGGTTTTTTTTCCCCCTATAGCAAATAATAACCAGGGTCAACAAACACTCACTTCTCAGATGTGCTGAAATTTCCAAGTCACCGTCACCGATCCACCAAGGATTGCTCCAAGTGGTGGAAAAAGATCCATGTTGAAAGAGATGTTATAAAATGTTCAAAAACACTGGTACACCTGTACTACGCTACATGATCTTATGCATTTGGAACCAGGGTACCAAACCAGGTATGACATGGGGGATGGCGTGGGTAACCATCTTTACATAGCACGTGGGCCGTGTCAAAACCTACCAGGAAATCCTGAATTACAATGACATTGTGCGAAGCAGGATTCTCTACGTGACTGGGTCAACCCCGGCAGAAAATGGTTTTGAAAACTCATACTGACATGGTGAATGGCTGCATTCCAACCACATTCACTCCCTAGAAACAAACAGTTCGCACCTAACAAAACAGTGGGTTTCATAGGAGTCGACCCTTAAGTTAGTTGCAGGGTGGTTTTTACGCCGGCACCTTGGCAGCTCTGGTAAAATCCCTTCGTCGCCGTCTTTCCTGCAACTTCGACATGGAGAGTTCCAAGACCGGCTGAGTGTTGAGTCACGAGATCATCTATAGCAGGTGGAAAACGCCCCCGTTAAGCCCTAGCTGTTCAAATTCCCTTCATAACAATTTGAGTCACTGGAGGTCAAAGAAACGCTGAAGTTTCCGGTGATTTTAACATAAACAACGACCGTTGTGAAAATCACCATCCAATAAAACAACAAATGCAACAACATGTTTACTGATTTGGCACGTTGACACCATTCGGTTAAAAGGAGGTGGGGTTGTTTTGGCAAAAGGTGTTTTCAAAGTCGCAATGCAAGGAAGCCGGCAGGCTTCAATGGAAATACCCATTCTGCCAGTTCAGACTGTTCAGAAATCTTGGATGCTTTTTGAGAGTCCCCAAAAGTTTTTGGTTGGCCTGTTTGGTCTCCGACCCACATAAAAAAATCGTCAATTCAGTGTCCTAAAAAAGCAATGGCATACATCTCCTCCCCTTATCGAATCGATTCGTGTAGCGAATCAGCAACTTAAAAGCTCATATGTGTCATTCCAACAGAATCCTGTTACTGTGATACTGTTGATAGAAGAAATCCTGCACCACCTGGGATGTATGAAACCTTGTATCTAAATCACGGGAAAAAACTACCAACCTCAACTGGTGCAGGATTTCAGCCATCAACAGTAGCTTATTGTAATCTATATACACATATTTGAAGATACCATCCCTAAAACTAACAGGAATAGCCCCTGAAAATAGGCCAAAACCCCAAAAGGAAAGTATACGTGTTGCAACCATCACTTTTCAGGAGCTATGTTACTTAGATTTGCTAAAAAAACGATGCTCGAAAGCAGTTCGTATCCTAAAAATCTTCTGCCAAATGGGTGGTGTTTTTTTCAGGTGAATGCGTGGTCTCCACTCCCTGTAGGGATCCCTTACCTTCCGCGGGCGTTTCACCACATCACCTCTTAAGGAATTCCAAGGTTGGGGGGTTTTCAGGGACCTTACCTACCCCTCATGGAGGTCCTAACATGTCACTCATGCAGGCCTCGCCTGAAGAAGCCCAATTCACCCAGTGCCCGTGCGAAGTGCATCTCCAAGATCCTGATGTGCATCCATAATCCAATTCGTAATCATGTTTTTTTGTTGAATTCTGCCAAGAAAAAAATTGGCAAGTGATTTTTGGTTTAAACTCCGAGATTTACATGAACACATCGAAAGCTTTTTTGACCTTCCAGTGCAGCAACACAATATGAAGGGCCGCAAAGATTCACAAAAAAAAAACTTGCCCCGCAAACTTGGTTTCAAAGCCAAATTTTTTGGGTTTGCAGTGGATTCTGATCCAACATCATTCAAAATCTAGTTGATGGTTTCAACCCCTTTGAAAAAGACTAGTCAAATTGGATCGTTTCCCCAAATAGGGATGAAAATAAAAGACATTTGACACAGAAATCAAGCATACCCGGTGATCCTTTATGGGAAACAGATTGAAAATATAATAGTAATAATAGTGAGTTAGTACCAAGGGTTGAGAAGTTCTAGAAAATCCATTTGATTGAAAATAATGGTCTTCGGACATCCAGGAAATTTCACATTATCTGGCCAAATTATTCTATTTCGTCCACCTAGATTCTTTTTGAAATTAAGGGTCCCATTTCCCTTCCAAAACGCTACCTTTTGGGGTACCATCATTTTTGCCGGGCGCAAAAATCTCTCCTTGTCTGCAATTGAGGGAGCTTGGTCAAGGCGTCGCGATTAAATGCATCCTGAGATGATCCAAAAAATTCAGCGGAATTTACTTGGATCAATACAGGGTTTGCCATCATCACCTGAAACAAGCCTAAAAAAATAGGGTTGCAAAAAACCTACATCACCAAGGGTTTCAAAAATTACCGTAGCCAATCTTTAGGGGCCCGCCCCGATGTTCCCATGTAACTTTCGGGGTCTTCCACCTTCAACCCAAAAAAACGACAGGAAGTCACTAGCAGATCACCAAAGACGTACATGGTCCCCCTTGGTTTCCAGAAAAAAAACTAAAATCCAAATGTGGATTTTTTTTGGGTGTTCGTTCTTAGCCCAACTAGGATGTCTTACTAATTTCTGTGAATTTGTTGCATTAGACTTCTTCCCCACTATCAGGGGAGATTCAAGTTCGGACGATTTTATGAGCTTTTCCGGGCCAATGGTGGTTTTTGTTGCAGCTTTGTTCATGTGAAAAAGCGGCCTGTTTCTGGTAGGTCAGATCAAACAAAAGAAAATGCTGAAAAAAAACACCCTTTTTGACTTTTGAAGTTTTTTGGAAAGGATCCAAATCACTTTTTTCAATTCATGTTCAACAAATTCGGGTAAGCTATACTCAACTTCACCACTGCTGCATGTTAATGTTCAGGTTTATCGTCTTGGTGACATTCCTGAATCCATCTGAATCCTAAACTATCTAAATCTAAACTACTTCATTCTTGTTCAGGTTGGTTACATACATCCTTCACCCAGTTTTGAACCTCTGTGGGCCTCTCAGCCCAAAACGGGCCGTAAATCATTCACTCCCCGGTGGGCCGCCGTCAAAACGAGATTCTCCAAGGACAATGGGTGAACAGAGGACCTCGTGCGTTCGTCGGATCTCCTTACCTTGGTTACAGGGGGAAACGTTCCCATCTGAGGCGGTGAAGAAAAAATCGAACGGTGCAAAATCTTCCAATCCCATAATAGGATCCATGGGACGAGTTTGGTATATTTACCTACATTTTTTGGTCAATTTTTATGGTTTTCATGTAGATAAATATACCAAACTCGTCCCATGGATCCTTTGGGAATGAAATGGCAACATGATTGCCCAAAATCTCAAAAGTCTGCCGATTCAAATCCCCCGATTCTCCAAAGTGGCGAAATTGAGCGGTGGTTTATAATTCACCAGTCGACCCACAACAAGATGAATTGTGAGCTGCATATGTTGGGAATGCCAAATCCTCAACACACATTTTGGAAGAACTTCACCCAGTTACTCCTGATGTCAAGAAAAACTTCACCCAGTTGTACTGTATGGGCTGTATGGGCTTAATCTCGATTTGTTGATCCTTTCTTATATATTCTCAGGAAAGAAGTGGCTGTAGAACCGCCACAAGGGGTAACAAGGTGCAAAAAAAAGCACATGTGGGTGGATTTGTGATGAAAATGTCCAGCTTGTTTTCCGGTGATACGTATCCATTGACCCTTCTGGTTACCCCCCACCACCTTTTTGATGTCGTCTATCCGCACCAGAACAAAGTGAACTACATATACATATATTTATTATATAATATATAATATATACACACATCTCCTTTTCCAGTCATTTCTTCACTGCATTTTGCGCCACCAAACAAAAAAACAAGGACGAAAAAACAGTCCTGTACCCTACGACTGGTGGCCTATGCTGAACCTTGTTTCGCCGAGGTACAGTTACTCACCTTTTGAAGAATATGATGTTCCTGTGGAATCTCGTTTTCCTGAAGCCATTCCCAAGGGATCTCATGACGGATCAATGGGACGATTGTATATTTACCTATAGATTTAGTTATGGTAAATGTGGCTAAATATACCAGTCCCTTTGATCCTGTGGGACTGGAATCACCCTGGAATTCTGAGGAGGTGAGGGTCATTTTTGGGGAAGAAACTAAATCTTCCGAAACGAACCGAATTTCCAATATGAATTTTCAATGGCCAAGCTTTAAAAATCACAGTTCGGGTTGATGATATTACAAACTCAAAATTATATAATTGAGCCACGAAAAAAAACAACTCCTACTTTCCGTCATACTGGTTGTTTAGTAGGGATCCTTATCATGGTTTGTTAGAATCTCCACATAGCTGGGTAGCGTGATCCCCTGTGTACAGCAAATAACCAGGCTTTTCCATTGCTCAGCTGATCATTGAGGTTCTATCCTGGACTCTCCACAAGCCGTACGAATGAAACTGCTTTTTGAACCAAAAAATATCATAGTTTGGGACATACCAACTCAAACTTGACTCTCTGAAAACAGGGTATATAACATCACCATGACTTTCTTTGGGGTGATTATCACCCCAACTTGGCCACATGTTTGTCCAAGAGTTGCATCAAAATACTACTGATGAGTCGTTCGGTGTTTTTGGTATTCGGATCATATAGTGGGGGAATAGTGGAAAACAGGTCTTAAAGAGTGGTTGGATATTGGATGAATCCCAGAAACCTAGACAAAAAATAAACACAAATGAGTTATATGAGCCTGTGCATCATGGGACTGGTGAAAATGGGTGAAAATCTCAGGAAATGTAAAGTGAGTGCAGGTTCAGTTTGTGAGATGACCAAAGATAGTGTTATTTTTCAGCCCATTCTGTGAACCGATGTGTCTCTTGTGGCCTTTCGTCTGAGGCTTCAACAACTCTTTTCGAACTTTTAGAGCAACAACAACTCGTCAACCTAAAAGAACAATAGTGATCTTTAGAGTTCAAGTCCCATAGGATCCATGGGACTGGTATATTTACCTGGACCTACATTTGGTCAATCTTTATGGTAAATGTAGGTAAATACACCATACATGGATCCTTTGGGAGTATAATAACTGTTTCATGTACTCTGCTATTTCAAAAAACTAATAACTCACTAATGACTCACTTTTTGATTCGGAAACGCGTGTCACAATTCCGGTCCAGAAAACACAAAAAAAAACACTTCAAAGAGGTGGAAACACGAGTCTTTGTGGACACCACAAAAAATTGGCACAAAAAATATCAAAACTAGTTGGTGGTTTCAACCCATTTCAAAAATATTCGTCAAATTGGATCATTTTGCGGGGGTAGGGGTGAAAATAAAAAATGTTGGAAACCACAGCCTAGAAAACATCGCTTTCAGGTTTAATTACATTGGACCAAATGCCACCATTTCTATCCTAGCTCCATCGTCCATCACCGCTCCTCCTCCTCTTCATCATCTGTACTGTCTTCGGCGATCAAGGGCAGAGTAGCCAAACGCGCCTATAGTCGGCAGTTCCCGGAGAATCTCCCGGCAAAGCAACGGAGATGACCAAAACCATCTCAAGGACGAAAAACATCGGAAAAACTATAAAAACAACTCCATGGGTAGCTACTAAAAAATTGGGATGGGCGTTCAAGGAGTCCCCGAAAGAAAATGGCCCCTTTCTCCGCCAATGATGAGAGGATCGGAATTTCTTCCTACATTCACACCAGTTCACCTTGTGCATTCCCTCCCTCCCCCTTGAGAAAGCCTCCTCGTCGGCATCAGCACCCATGGTGATAGTGTCCTCTACCTTGGCCTCCTGCGGAAGCGGCATGATTTTCATAAAGATCCCGGAAAAAAATCCCTTCAAACAAGGCCGGCGATTTCTGGCATTTGGGGGTGCCCGCACCCTTAGATTCCCATGAATTAATTCAAAAGGTCCTTAACTTTAAACAAACACGATGGTTCTTCTTTTTGTATCGAAGAGGCGGAGATGTCAATGAGGCAGGTGGTTTGATCCATGATTCAAAAAAAAACGACCCAAAAAACAAAAGCAAGTATCATTGGAAAGAAAACAAGCATCTATACGTCTATACGTACTGCCCAAATCTACAAACAAAATATTTCATGGAAACCGTCTTTTCAAGGTTAAACGTTTTTGTCTTCACAGCGTTACGTCCCTCCCCGATTTTTGTGGTCACCAGGTCCCTCGGTGGTTCCACCGAAAAAATCCAAATACCGCCGGCTCCGGATCTCGATGCAAATGATGACTTCCCTGTTGTCGCATCACAGCCTGCGACAATTGAAGATATGCCATGATACTGTTGATGGACAAAATCCTGCACCACCTGGGATGGTTAAAACCCTAAAAATAATGGGACAATCATCATCCTTGGTAGGGCAGGATAGAGATTTCCCATAGGATCCATGTATGGTATATCTACCTGCATTTGGTCAATCTTTATGGTAAATGTAGGTAAATATACCATACATAGATCCTTGGGTTTGTAGACTATAACAAAAACGGAGAGATACAACATGAGGAATTATAGAGATCACAACCGAAAAAGTGTGGGAAATCTAGGGATGAAACTCTCTGGTAAACTAACATAGCCCTGGGTCCCAATCCCGATCTTTCCTGATTCCTGAGATTCCTGACATATATATATATATAAAGTGAGAATGGATCAAGATGGTTGATTTTCTATTTCTATGTCAGTTTACTGGAATGTAATGTAATTGAGTGATACTTTCTCCATGTCAAGGTTGCTATTGATCAAAGTTGAGACAGTCAAATGAGGAGGCTGCATGTTTGATGGGAATTACCCTCCCTAAAACTAACACAGCCCCTGAGAATAGGCCTTCCAACAATCCATTTTCAGGTGCTATGGAGGGTAAGAGATGAAATTCCTTGGGCAAAATGGACTTTGGACCGTCTTTTTGGTGCACAGCAACCATTGCCAACGGAACATGTTAGGAAAAGTCAGGGGCTAAAAACCTGATACCCGAAACAGCCATCTTTGAAACGAGATACATTTTCCAAACCATCATCATTAGTATCGATATTCAATTTCTCTGCTAATTTTCACATGGTAAATCTGAATCAAACGCAGCTCCGGCACCTTTTTCAGCGACGCCGAGTCGTGTCATGGACATGGTTTTGTGGTTATGGGGGGCCAATGGTCATCTCTTTGATCAAACAACAACATCCTTAATCCTGGGTATATAGACCCGGGGGGACCTTACCCTCCCCAAAAAAGTTGGGGGTTGACTTTCCCATCTGAAACAATCTTTGAGATTCTTACTTGGAATTACATCAGGATCTTCACACAAAAAATTGAGAAGCTGTTCTCCGAATCACCCAAAAAAAAAACAAATGGTCAAATTGTCCCAAATAGTGAAGAAACCAATCAGACCTTCATGGGATTTTTCAACGTTTCAGCGTCAAGCATTTTTTCGACACACTCCCGCTACACTACCGTGGGAAAACAGAGAAAAATATTTAGAAAAAAAAACATGCCTTGGACAATTCCAACATCATCAGCGGATGCTCATTGGCCATATGCCACCACCTAAAGTTTCCAGATAACCCGGAAGCAAAGAGAAAAAACAAGTGTTCTGTCGNATATATATATATATATACATATATATATATATATTCACATCATCCGAAGCTCTTTAATTCTCATCTTAGTATGCTGCAGCGAATATGGGTATCGTATTATAAATAATCTAATCATCATGAAGACTGAAACGTGACGTCATTTGAGGATTTAGCCCCTCATTTTTACCAGCAAAACAATCATGGCACTGCAACAGTTTGAGAGAGTTCTAATTCACCAAAGCCCTATTTCCTGTTCTCATCCTTTAAGTTTTCTAAATTGTATGTACACCACTTTTCCTACAGTAAGCATACACCACTTTTTCTGAAGCAAAAACAACTCACCTTGGAAAAAATCCATTCCCTTCCCAGCCCTGGGATGTTTTTAATTGAAACCCGGCAACAACAAAACAAAAGAGATGCGTCAACAAATATTCTTCACATCCAAAACTTAGCGTTTGAAAAACCCAGCCCAAGTCACTGCTCCTCCGTCCAGAACAACACCTGCTTCAGGTTTTTGTGTTAAGGGGTGATGAGGCGCTGGAGACCCCCCCAAGCTTTGTCAGCAGGTATTTGGAAGACTGGGGGTTCATGGTCTTCACCAAATTTCACCTTAACCAGGCAATGAAAACAAAACGGCTGCTATTTTGAATCTCATGGTGTTCCAACCCGTTCACCCACACGGGTTCATGGAAAGAATCCTGTAAACTCACCAGTTGAGGGAACGGTAGTTTATCCCATTATTTACAAGGGTTTTGATACATCCCAGGTGGTTGTTTGGCATTTCTTCCATCAACAGTAGTGCACCCAAAAATAGAACGACTCACAAACATCATGGCAAGCCGTCCAACTGCTGCCACTTCACAATGGTCTTGCAAAATCACCAGCCAGCAACAAACAAAAATGCCCCGGGAAAAAAAAACGAATGATTTGTCTATTACACTTTTCTAAACTAGGTTTAATGCTTGAAAATAAGCCAAAAAGGATGTTTCATCTTCCACGCAGCTGATTGTTTCAGGGAGTCTAACGCTTGTAAAACACCAAAATGAATCAAACATGGGCTTATTATGTGGACCCCACAAATAACTGGTTGGTGGTTTCAACCCATCTGAAAAATATTCGTCAAAATAGGGGGTGAAAATGAAACACAAAAATGAACCCACCACCTACTAGTAGTAGATTATTATGTGGACCCCGCAAATAACAGGGTGAATATCCCACTAAAGGGCTGTTTCGTGGCCTTTGTCTATTTCCTAAAGGCACCTGGACCGGTGCTTCCCATGACTCCTCCACCGCTTCAAGACACCCGACCTCTCCATCTTCCACCGCCACGGCATAGCCATCAGATGGCGCACCCACCAGGGAATTGGCGTTCACGAACCATCCCTGCCTGGCGTGCAAGGGAAAGGTGGTCGTTACGGGTAGCCGTCAGGGGATTTCATAAGACAGGCAAGCCGTCCGGTCACCAGTTTCAATGGTTATTAACACTGGTGAGTTCTGAAACTGAATGTTTGAATTTTGTTTTTCAAAATGTCAGGTTATATATATATATAATCATATATACTGGTTGTTCGGGGGTGAGTGATAGGTTATTCATACTTTAGGATGATGGGAAAGTAATGATTTATGAAATCTTGTTTGATTTGGCTTTTGAGGATGATTGATGCGCCTCTGCTAATAAAGTGCCTGATAGAGTTACAGTGAGCTTCAAATGAGTTCATGGGAACACGTTCCACTAGCGTCCTGGATGGGAGTATAATATATACGTGTATATATGTGTATGTAAATAAGCTATATAATAATGTGTTTTATACATGAGATAAAATGTATGTTAGAAATATAAGTTAGATATATCACATTATATAGCGCAAAAGAAATAAAATATGTATATATGTATATAGTGCAGAAAATGTTCAGAAAGATGCGCTTGACTGTGTCAGGCGATCCCTTGCCATGTCATCGTCATCTGATGTCAGAATCATGCTTGCAAAATCACTTGGCCGACAAAAGCAGTTGATGTCTGCACACGCAGGATCGGCGACGTGCAGCTTTTTTCAAACTAGAACCAAAAGTTTCACGCGTATGGAGCTCTGGGTGCTGTTCAGGTCCAGAAAATTCTCAAAAAATTGTTGATTCTCAATTCTGTTTCCTTTGGATTCATTTCTGGAACCCAGATACTCGACAAGGCCTTTTCCCTGCAGAGGAGATCACAGTCGTTCCACTTCGATTTGAACAAGCAAAGGCCAGGAAGTCAGGCCTCTTCACGCTGCCAGAGCCTTTGCAATCTCGCCCATGTCATTGGCGAATGCTGGGGCGGCAAGCTGCCATCGTCCCGTGTCACAGCCTGGGCACCAAAGTAGTCATTTCATTTTGTCCTTCACTTCATTTCTTTCGGTTGCCTTGCTGGGAAGTGCGGGTGGCGCCTTCACCTAGACCAGCAATTTCTGTCTGCCGTAATGTTTCCGTTTCACAAGATCCACGTGACTTTTCCGTTTCACAAAATCCGTGGCCTGTGGCGCCACGTTGCTCAGGCAGGAGGTCCTCACACATTGGAAGAGGATAGTCGACGCAATAAAAAATTCGCTTTTGCCATGCCTTGGGAGGAGGGCCTGGTGCAGCCTTCACCTGATGTCATAAAGTTATGTTTTTGCGCCGTGTTTCAGTACTCAACTTGGGTTCAAGCAGGCACCGGCGTCGGCAGTTCTGCCTGATCCACAAACTTGCCGCCGTTGGCGGCTGCTGGCGCTGCTACTCACGATCAAAAGTCATGCTTCGATGCCTGTCTGCAACCCTCTGGTGACCTGGTCTCCTAGGCCATCAGTTCGTCTTTTTGATACACTTGATCTAGGACGTCAAAGCTGAGATCACTGCACTCTGCGTGCTTTCCACCAAGGTTGCCTTTTTGGCAGGAGGTGGCGTTCACCTGATGTCATGAAGTTATGTTTTTGTGCCATGCTTCAGTAATCGACTTGGGTTCATGCAGGCAGTGGCGTCAGCACTTCTGCCCCCACCTGATCCACAAACATGATGTCGTTGCCAGTTGCTGGCATTGCTACTAACGATCAAAAGTGAAGCTTTGTTGCCTGTCTACAACACTCTGACGTGGTCTTCTAGGCCATCAATTTGTCTTTTTGATACACTTGATCTAGGACGTCAAAGCTGAGATCACTGCACTCTGCGTGCTTTCCACCAAAGTTGACTTTTTGGTAGAGTCGGCCAAGGTGACTTCACCTCAGCCATGCGTCTTCGCACATCTTGTTGACATGTCGAGTCTTGTGGTCATGAGTTTCAAAGGTTGCACAACCCGGACAAGTCAGTAGTGTTATGCGATAACGGCAAGCCAGGGGGGGAAGTTTCATCGAGTTGGAGCGATTGCGTCGCTGAGGGCGCGAAAGTTTAAGTGAGGCATGGCTGCTACGCCGTGTTTTGAACGCAAGACGTCCGTTGGGCGCATTCGCGGTCTGTCTTTGAAACGTCTTTCCTCCAACTTGGTCCGCGAAATTTTTTGAAAACAGAAATTTTAGCAAAGCATAGGCGCCATGCAGCGTTTGGCTCGCAACGCGGGTAGCCCAACATTGTGGGAAGTTCGTTGCGTTCGCGGTCTGTCTTTGGAACTTGCTTCCGCCAACTTGGGCCGCGAAAATTTTGGAAACAGAAATTTTAGCAAAGCATAGGCGCCACGCAGCGATTCCATCGCAACGCGGGGGGGCGAGAACGCGGTCGCGATATAGCGCCCGGGATTCGTGGGCCGCGAAAACCCTAAGCAAAAAAAAAAGGGCCAAAAAAAAAATCGCGAGAGTTTCCCCTTGTTTTTAGTCATAAAAACCACCTCTTGGGGTGGGGTGCTTTTGTCAATCTACTTTTGGTTCTTTCCTTGATCTCTTTTCTTCTGCTTTCTTCGCTTCACAACTAAACTTTCCCTTGACATCAACTGTGACTGATCTGAGTTTGAATGCATTTCCAACAACACGTCACAAATTGCAAACATCTGCCTTTTGGTTTGCTTTACTGTAAGGTCAGCGCCTGGTGTGCCTGGAGAGCGGCTGTCTCCAGATGTTGGTTTGAACTGCTGGTTTTTGAGGTGGCACTCACTTCTGAGATCACAACCTTTGTTAGATAAACAAGATATACAAGATTATAAGATATAAAAGATATAAGATAATTATCTGATATATAATAAATGATATAATAAACAATATATGATATGTGTTTATAACAATATATGTTTATGTCATGTATGTAGCATATGGCATATAAACTACATTATATACGTGCGTGTAGATATTTACATATCCTTAGTCCGCTGCAAGGTGTTTCCCTCCCCAGATCCTTTCATCCCTCCCCTAGCTGGGATTTAGAATCCCAAATAAATCTTAATCTGCAAGTGCTCAAGGGATTGAAGTTGACCCAAATGCGTCCCGGCCAAAAACTCTGTCCTTAAGAAATCCATTTTTGCTGGGGTTGTTTGCGCTCACAAGTGTTTCACTAGCGGCTTTTGCTTGCCACATGCAAGACATGAGCAACGAGAAAAAAAAACTCATGATAGCCTTCCAATGATATCCTAGTTGAGTAATAGGGACCATAAATTATAATCCAATTTTAAAACATATATATATATACCAGGTGATTCAAAGTGACCTTTTCATCCCCTAGTTGGAGGTCACTTAACCCCTTAAAAGGGTCACTTAACCATCCTAAAAAGGTTACAAAGAATTGCCAGGTATACATCATATTTATAGCAACATTTTCTCCCCCGTCTCACCCCAACCAGGTCTTTTATTCAAAAGCAAAACGAAATTCACCTCAAGACCATGCGCGGACGTTGCCATTTCTGGTCCTGGAAGAATGACATGCTATGCCCACTGACTGGGTATCTTGTGATGCCCCAGGCATAAAAGGTATATCCTATATAAATACAATATGTAAAGGATACTGTTGATAGTTCAGAAATCCTGCTAACAAGTTGAGGTTGGTAGTTTTCCCCATTATTTACAAGCTTTTATACATCCCATGATTTTTGTTTGGGATTTCTTCAATCAACAGTATGTAAGGATATGCAAGGTAAACCCAAAAGAGGTGTCCTTCGAATCTTCGAAATAGCCGTGTCTACGAGAGGTTGCTCATATATCACAATGCCAGGTGCATACATTCAGAAATTTTATTCCCGCGATTGCGGTTCTGCCAAAAAAAGAGATTGCATCACTGCACTAAATACTACCTAAAAAAAAGCTGGATGCAGCTTTTATCACATGCTATCCATGGATGGCAAATATTCAATATTACAAATACATATGTATATGTATATTAACATATGTGCAAATTACTATCATTCCCAAACATAATTGAGGGAATTTTGGGGGGATTCCCTTACTAAACCAACAACTTGGGGTGACCTCGGCTGAGGTCGCGATACTTTGCCCAAATATCTATGTATGTATATTTCTATATATATATATACATATCCACAAACTCATTCACTTCTGCTGCCATATGCACCACTTCCCTTTTCCCCAATTCATTTTCACTTTGGCATATAAATCTTGAAGGCCCAAGACTATCAGAAAACGCTGGGGAGAATAGAATGTTCTAGGTCATTTGGTCCCTCATCCTCCTCACACCATACCCCATCAAACGAACAGCAAGTGAGTTTAACCCCATTCCGCTTCCATTTTTGAATCCTACAGTCTAGTGTTTCATGGTTTGTGTCTGTTGTAGGGGAATGTCTCACAAATTTCAACGCCGACCCCAAAAATCTATTCCTGTCTGATTTCGAAAACACATGAAAACACATCATTTCCCGGCTCCCACCTTTTTCTCGTAGGGAAAATGGTGGTATCGTTAAAATGGTACCCTAGCTGTTTAACCCTCCGGTTGGAGCCCTTTAAAAGGGGATATATATACCCAATAAATATCCACTATATAAGGTGTATATGGGGTTGATTATTACGGGGCCCCCATCCCAAGGGTTTTCCCACCATTTTCCCTATGATTTTCTGTTTCGCAAGCCGCAGCTCCCAAGCTCTTCCCTTCTCTGAGTGCTCTGTGTGTCCTTGCTTCCCTCTTCAGGCACAGCATCCAGCACCGCCACAGCACCGCTGTGAATCAAATATAAAGGTCGATGAAGGTCACCAGGAACACACAACATGGTCTTAAAGCCTTAGTTGGTCAAAAACCAATTGATATTCATATGTGATACCCTCCGCAACACGAGTCCATAGCCAACTTGAGGAAAAGGACAAATCATCGACTCAAAAGTGCTGGCTGCTAGAAGATGTGTTAGTTCCCTGGAGGGTAAATTAATGTGTTCCGAACAATTGAAAAGCATTATTCAAATAGTTGTTTTTGTTTTGAGATGTACTTGGATTTGCTTTTGGAGAATACAACCTATGCCAAGGTCGACAGGTTTCCAAAGCACAGGCTTCAGATACAAAGCCAGCTCTCATCTAGTGCTCCAGAAGCCCCCTGTGTTCTACAACAAACGTGGCCTGGGTTCATCAACTCCTTTTGGGGATGTTCATCCCACCTTTAATGACGGAAATCCTATAATGGGTGTATAAGACCGTACTAATGCTATTGGGATAATGACCATCCCCTCCTATATGGAAGACACTGGGAGTTTGGTGTTCTGCAACAACTGAACACAAAGCATTCCAAGTGACTCTTAATGGATAATCGGCTACAATACCTCCAAGGACAACCAAGTCGTGCACCATCGGATAAGAACACCTCCCTGTGGCCAAGTGATGGGGGAACAGCTGGATGGCAGGTACGGGTCCGAAATGGCTTATGCAAACCGTTCAGAGGTATCTCATTCCAAAATCAAAAGCACCTTCTTCGAAAAGAAGTGCACCAAATTTCAATTTCTAGGTCACACCATGCCTTTTCGTAGTTTCAAAAGTGTTGGGGGGCGGGGTACTCCCCACACCTTTTATGGGGATGGCTTCATTAAAAAATACTTCTGCCGACTTCCCCTCGCCTAAAGGGTTCAAAGTTGATACGCTGTTCCATCAACTTGCGGTCTCGGACGAAGGCCTCAAAGGCCATATTTTTTTGCGTGGTTTTCAATGTGATCAGACGATGGTTACCCTCCATGAAACTAACATAGCCATGAAAAATCCACCATTTTGATGGTTTTTACCAGGATTTCGAATGGGGATTTTCATGGGCGAGCTGTTAGTTTCAGGGAGGGTAATTGTTGGTTTGGGGCCTGGTGGTTTGGGATTCTAGGGGATACCCCTAAGTAAAAATCCCTTTCATTTTCGGGGATCCCAAAAATCCAAACCACCGGGACCCAAACCACAAATTAATCATTAGCTGATGTGAGGTCGCAACAAAAAATCATGCCAAGCAAAAAAAACATCCCTGAAAATTTAGGTGGCTGGAAGCTCAAAATCACCCAAATGAAAAAAGGAAAATCACCTGAACCAAACCTCCATAATTCGGGGTTCCAAATCTTCAGATTTCCAAGGTGAAATTAGAAGATTCGTCCAGGGGGCATAAACAAAGGAATCCACACCGGTACCTGAGGTCTCGAAATGATACCCCTGAAAACTAACGAATGATTGGCTGGAAAATCCCCCATGTTTCAATGAGGAAAATACATCGACTCATTCATGGTGGATTTTCCAGCCGGTCATGTTAGGTTTTTTTTTGGGGGGGGGATATCCTTTACACTTCGGGAACAACTTTGGAGCTGTAAAAGATTCCCGAATCTTCACCTTTAAGATAAATCTTCACCTTTTTCAGGAGAGATACTGTCGATGGTGGAGAAATCATGCCTAAGGAGTTAGTGTTGGTAGATTGTCTCATTGTTTACAAGTTTGTTTCATCCCATGTGGTGCAGAAATTCTTCCATCAATAGTATCATGAGATACCCTTGATTTCAAACACAAGTACCATGAGATCCGGCTAAATAGAAATATATAATAATATATATATATATATATGTATACATGTATATCAACCTGGGATAGTCATGTCAATTGGATTAAAAAAATCTCTTACTATCCAAAACTAATTTTAAGCCCGGCCTTTTTAAAAAGGGAAAAAAAACGGCACGTGATTTTTTTTTTAACCCAATGAGATACAACACCAGGATATTCCACGATCCCCTTAAAACTTCACCCGTCGCCGTGAAGTTTAACTGAAACATCTGAACACCCCGTCCTCCGTTTTCCTTTTTGAATTCCATTCCCTAGGGATCCAATCATCTTTTGAGAATGGTAATGGGACCTAAATGCTTTTCTGAGGAGGTGATTATACACCCCAATCATCATCTGACACGGTGATTGGATCCCTAGGGATTACTAATTGGAAATCTTTTCTTAAGAATATATCACAATGTACAACAATGTGAATCTAAATCCAAAAATACATCGTCGGAGGCTACCAACTCCACTTCGGATAGTCAAGTGGACATTTTTTCTCGTCATGTTCACCATTGATTTTGAGATAAAACGAAACACATCAAAAAAACATACTCCCCGCCACAACACTCCCATATAAAACACCATGACTTGGAGATTGCCATGTTCTCACCCCAAAAAACAGAGGACTCTTGGATAATATAACCACAACAAAAAAAATACAAAAAAATGTTCCTATAATTATATATATACATATACAAACATATATATATATATACATACACACATACACTTAATTTTCGGCTCCCGTCATACCCCCCTTACCCCTCTCAGCTCAAACAAGCCACCGGATGCAGATTCATCCACTCTTTTTGCTGCTGTGCCTGCCCCCAAGATGCCCCGAAAGATCGATCTGGGGAGAGGAATTTGACAGGCCATTTCTACTGTTGATGGTTCAGAAATCCGGTAAACTCACCAGTTGAGGGAACGGTAGTTGAAATCCCATCCCAGGTGGTTGTTTGGGAGTTCTGAACCATCAACAGTATGACACCAAAACAGAAACAATGCATTTTGAAGGGCACATACCCCCAAAAGTACTATAGGTTTGCATTGTTTCATCCCTCCAATATTGGTCCCATCTAATGACCCCGAATTGACTGGGGCACTCATCGAATTCATTCATTTCTCACCAAAAATGCCTCCAAGGTTTCGAAACTCTTGACGTTTTGTTTGCCCTTTTTAAAGTGGTGCTTACAAAAACTTGTATTTGTGTTTGAAGATTATCTAGTTGGTGGTTTCAACCCATTTGAAAAATATTACACCCCTGAAAATTAACATGGAACCTGAACATGAACCCCGGGAAGAGGAGATTCCTATTTAAAACCATCATTTTCAGGTTCCATGTTAGTTTTCGGGGGGGTAGTCAGACTGGATCATTTCCCGGTGAAAATAAAAAATGTTTGAAACCACCACCTAGTTATTTTTGGAAAATTCTGGAACCAACACGAACCAACACGAACCGGAAAACCAACCAGAAGCGCACCATTTTTCCAAGGAAAACGACAAGACGTTTCATGGTCATGTTAACAACATACAAAGTCATGGAACTATCCGAAAAAGTCCCTCAAAACAGCTTCATCCTCAATGGAGATTCCTCGTTCCCTTAATAGGTGGTAGGTAGCATATAATCACCCCATTGGCAATTTATACCACTTATATACCACTTACAGTCCTTGCCTTCTGGGGGGTTAATATGCTACCGATCCCACCTTTTTTTGGAACCAGAAACAAAACCATTTAGCTTCATCCAGCTTGACAAAGAATCCATGTATGACTCCACTTGTATTTTACAACGAATATCAACTTATTAGGCAATGTTCACCACCCAATGAGATTCGTGTTTGGTGCTTTCTCACCCCGTGTGTAAAAGGCCTTGTACTGCAAGATACGCTTCTCCAAATGAGTCATTGCCTCAGGGTGGCCATCGGGTGGCGAACCCTCATCGAAAACACGGGGCAAAAAGGGCGGGGCCCCTTGTTATAAGGTCCTTAAAACTGGTGAAACCAAATTGAGGCTGGCTTGAAACCATCATACTATTCATGGAAGAAATCCGGCTAACCACCTGTTATCTATGAAACTCCTATGAAAAATGGAAATATTCTCCATATCAACTAGTGCAGGATTTCTTCCATCAACAGTATCGAACCATAGTCGAGGATGATTTTTCTGCCTACCCATTTCTTGAAGAACACTGCCATATCCACCTCTGTACGAAAAATCATTGCTAGGCTATACTCACGTGCACAAGAAAAGGCATCCTAGTTTCAAAGATAGTTGGTACAAGTTCGCCGTTAGCCAGACCTCCTTCAAAGAATCAAGAGATCTAAGAGTTGTAGACTCTGAAGTAACACGTTAATAGTTTTGGTCAACCATCATCTACTGAGTTGCTGCCAGTTGAATTGATCCTGTAGTGTGTGCCATCTTGTTTTGCCGCCAAACGATTTTCTCTGTTACCACCCTCCCAGAAGCCTAGGTTGTTTTTCTTAAGAAAAAGTCCTTGCAACCAAGCAACAGAATGCAAATCTTCAAAGCGTTGCCCTTCATCTTTCAAGATGGCTCTTACTTTCATCTCCTGGATTCAATTTCATTTCGACGCTGCATGTTGAAAAAACCCTTCCAACCCAATTGGAGTTGCGATGATCTGTTACAGGCCCCCGAAAATCTAACTGCGACATAGCCCCTGAAGAAAATAGATGGTTGGAAGATGATCTTTTCCTTTTGAAATTGCCTTTCTTCTAGGGGGACATGTACATTTTCCAGGGGGAGGGGAGGGTAGTTGGTTGGTCCGGGTATGGTGGATTCCATTCCCCTACATTAAGGACCTTTCCATATTAGACAGTATGGAAGTATGTCACGGCAGAAGAAGCGTATGAATCCAATCCAGCACGAAAGGAATGTCAGAAATAAAATGAACATAAAGAGACTGGGAAATCAAAGATGGACAAGAATCAAGGGTATGTCTACTAGTCTACTACTTAATATACTTCCTTGCATCTGTTGAACTCGTTTTTGAGAAGCCTTTTCACCACTGTGAACCAAATTTATTTGCCATCCACCATCACTTTCACATATAAATAAATCATCTTGCAAACATCGCAAACATAGCCACAACAAACATCTAACATTAAAAAAACTCATATCTCCACCGGAGCAATTTGTGACAACCTCCCGGGGTCCATCTTATGATGTTCAACCAAACACCCATCCTGACGGAACCCCGGACCCTTGCGATGCGGACCTCGGCCAAGTTATCTTTCAAGCCACTCCAAAGAACTCGAATTCCACGCTGCGATGCCTCGAGGGTTCGAACGTCCGTCATGACGTTGGGTGTTTCACGACTTTTTTGGGGGGAGGTCCAACAAAAATGGGGATGATTTTCGTGGCTTTCCCAAAACATGGGCCTGGTTTTTTGGGGGAACCCCCCCATCCCAAATGGTACAATAAACTAAGATGGTGAAAGATATATCCCCGCAGCTTCACACTCTAAGTCCGAGTTTTCCAAGTTGGAGTTTAACCTGATACAGTCGTCAACTCAACCACGCCCCCAAGAGTCCCAAACAGTATTCAAGCTCAAGAGAGTGGGAGGTGGAAATTGAAATTTAGGCAGTTTTTTTGGTTGACGTATATATTTGATGTCATTTCATACAAGTGACATCAACTCATTTTCAATGGACATCATTTCATGGGAAATTTGGAAAGCAAGTAGCACAATCCTCGGAGCATAAACCGAATCAATAGACTTTCAAGCACCTCCTCATCCAACGATTTTGGCCATCACAACACATCACAACCGTCCTTTCCCAACCCTTTCCCAACCCTTCCAACAAAAAAGAAAACAAACCAACCAACCAACCAACCAAAAACAACAACACCGGGCCTTGCGCGAAAGTTTCAACATACTCATGGCACCCGATGCATCCATTCCATCCAAACTCTTGGCATCAAAAACCAAAAATTTGATGCGACGAAAGGTATCCACCTCAAGGTCATCCAACAGGTGAAGACATGTCGACGAGAGATGGAATCAACGGAAGATCCTCTAAGAAAATCGTGGAAACGTCTAGGAAACTACAGAAAGGTTGTAGACGACTGGTTTTTTTTCGTATCTGCTGCTGATTGCAGAAGAAACTGAGAATGGATGAACTTCCGCAATGTAGAGTTAGAAGTGAGGATTTCAGGCTTCAACACTTCCAAGTCGTGCGAAGCCTCTTTTCTTCAAGACAACCATTCGGAATGATGTGTTCATCATGCTGCAACCGACGTAGGAAAAAACACCACCTTTGAAAGGTCTTTTAAATCGATGAGTTTTTTCGCTAAAACAACTATAGGCCCCACCAATCAGGAGTCGATTCTTTATGATTCCTAGTGAGGTCAGGTAAGGGTTCCTATGGTTCCTGCTGTTTCATCACTGTTTCTGTTGTGCAAAGGGCCCCTGATGAAAAACCCGAGAGGGCCCCTTGGTTTCAAGTATGACTCAGCACAGGTATTTTTGGCCGCCAAGTATTCAGAAGAGGCAGAAAAACCATCAACCTTGAATCACCAATCAATCACCAATTGAGCAGCATTCAAAACCCTTATGACATTCCATCATACTGATACAATCCCCATATAATTGGGTAGTATCATCCCCTATATCAAACAACCAACCAGGGTTTTGAACACGTTCAATTGACCACACCAAAACCCAAATGAAAAGAATACGAGAAAAGACCCTTGAAATGAAAGACTTTTTTAAAACAAAGTCGTAAGCCCCCTTTTTCCAGTGGTTAGATGTAAAACCCAATCTTAAACCACACCTTACCGGGTAAATCAAAGAAAATCCAAGTCTCTTTACCACCCAGCCCCTGCAAACAACTCCCCCTGCTCCCACCCTCACACCATGCCTTGTGCCGATCTTCATGTTGGAACTTCCTCTCAATCTCTTTGACCACAGAGACACAGGAGCTGAAGAAAACGTAGCCCTTCAAATGGACAATCCTCAAAAACATCAATGCCCATGGACTGTTGGACAAAAAACTGAGTTCTTTGATCGGTGCCTCATTGTGCGTTATATATAATATAACAATAGATATATAATCATGTAGACTATACAGTTATCTGTATATACACATCTGCCATGGTTACTATATTAGGTGTTTAGGATGTTCTACCCCTTCAAATTCTGGCCAAAAAGTCAGGATCCTGAAGGGCTCGTGCAGCTGAAAAAAACTTGGATGTTCAGAAATCCCCGTGGACCAAAACACGGATACCCAAAATGATTTGTTGGAAAAGGTAACTCCCTTTAAACATGGCAATTGTTGGTATCTATGTCTATGTTAGATTTCTGGGGTGTACACAATGTGATTTGTTCTGTCAGCTATGTTTGTTTAGTGGAGTGCGAAAAAAACAAATTGCGAATATCTCAACTCAACTGAAAAAAAGCCTGGCAAAAAAAATGACCAACCTGTTCCGTGAAACCCTTTTGTAAAATCATCTATATAATATTGTTAAAAAGGACATGTCTTGATAGGTTAACGGTTAATGTGTATACAAAATACTGATCATCCCCCCCAATCTGTGAATCTGATTGTTTTATATCTTGGATAGCAGCATACATATGGTTATACAAAGATATACCCCAGTATATCTATATATATACAGGTGAGTTGTACATCTTCAACCTGGCCCTGGATTTGAACCCGGAAAAAACCAAGATACATGATCCACTCCGATGCGATGTGCATAAAGCTTTGGTGTCCAACCTTGGTTTTTTCAACGAAATCCTCAAGAATGAACATGTGAAAAACAAAAATCCACCAGTTATGAAAATAGATACCCCCCTGAAAACCAACATGTCCCCTGAAAATCAATGGTTGAAAGATGTATTTGCTACTAAAATAGTCCCTTTTTAGGGGACATGTTAGTTTTCAGGGGTGTACTGTTGGATGGTTCAGAACTCCTACTAAACAATTGAGGGAACGGTAGTTTATCCCCATTATTTACAAGATTTTAGCACCATCCCAGGTGGTTTTCACGCCGGATTTCTGAACCATCAACGGTATGGCAAAACTCTTGAGGCCACCAATAGATGGACCTTCCAATGGCTAAACGGCTAAACCCGAAGTTGATGCCTTCTTCATTGCAAATCAGGTGATCCAGAGGGTCCAAAGATGCTTTACTAACATGCAACCTGCGTAGAAGGTATATGTATATATAACTAATATAATGTTTACCCAACCTTAGTGGTCATTCATGGCGAGACATGTTTTGGATGCTAAATGTCTGTAATCAAAAAAAACTTTGATGGATTTTCTGGGATGTTTCCAAAGCCCTTTGACAATCACATGGGGTAAACATGTAAACTGCTATCCTCGACTGGTTCCTCTCATCAAAAAAACACAAATGATAGTCCTGATACAACTATGTTTAATATGCATGACATTGCGGCATATCTGATGTATATATGTCTATATTCCAAATTTTCAAATCTATATATTGACGATATCATATATAATGTATATGTATGTATATATGATAAATATGTATATATATATATCCCCTGTATCTGCCTGGCTTCCAATATCTTCCACCCGGAACCTCCAAAACCCAAACCCGGCCGCCGCGCCTCCCCAACAGGTCGATCACGCGTCGTCACCTCGTCGCCCTTCCGAGGCCGTCCTGTCATGGCGGGCACCCGGGCGTACCTGGGCGACCGGCACAGCGGGGCACGGGGGAGATGGCCATAAGATTGCTACCTGGGTACCCTAAACAACCAGTTTTAGATGGATGGAAATGGTGATTTCCAACCACTTTTTATGTCATGATTTGGTTCATCATCCAATTGAAACAACCATTTATAAACAGATGGCCATCAGGTTCCAGGTAGTGGTGAATTGTTAGTTTGCGGCCCGGTGCTTTGGATTTCCGAAAAGGATAATTTCTATGAAAGGGAGAAAATTGCTTCAGGGCACCCGATTCGAAAAGACCTTGTTTCAACCCCATTTGGAAAAATATGCTCTAAAGTCAAATTGGATCATTTTCCCAACAAAAAAAAAGGTTCCATTTGAACAATGTCGATCGACATGGGTTCGTCGATCCTAAGAGGCTCAGCAGGTCTTTGTGGGGTAGTCCGAGCAAAAAATGAAAATGTGTATGTTTTTTCAATCGTCTTTCAATGCACGCTGGCTGAGACATGGAAGAAAAACTCTTGAGGTAAGGGAGATTGGCCCTTAGTGCAAAAGTTATATATACAAAGTACCTTTGATAGTGGGTGAACAAGCCATCCCGATCCCTCATCACCCCTGAATTGCTGCTGAGTGACTTGGCAATGAAGGCAATACCTGACAGAATCCTTGGCATCCAAGATCGGACGACAATGTGGGAGTCGGACCTTTTGCAGTTCCACACGGTTCCAACATGCTTCCAACACTACCGTTGGAAATCCAACAAAAGCAACCGGCAACATTCCGTGACGTTTCCCATTTGGCGGGGAGTTCGGACAAATGGAAAGTTGGATCAAAGACGATCCGTTGGAAGATGTTTCACTCACTGAGTGGGCTTGCATGAGTTTCAAAATGCACAAACACCTGACTGGACCTTTCTAAAAAAACACCAATAACTTTGTGACATCCAAAGAGAATAACACCCTGGAAATGAACATTTTGAACCCTCAAAGTCATGGTCCAGGTGGATGGTTTTTCCATGATTTTTCTTCTAAAAATTGGTGTACGGTGATTCAAAAAGGTGATTCCCAACTGTTCAGGGCCTCAGGGCTTGTACCAAGGTACACTCCGGCGAGCACGGCCCAAATGAGCTGACCGGCCACAATGAAGACAATGACAATGATCACCTAAGACCGGGTTTCAAACAAAAAATCACCTACCTAGTTGGTGGTTTGATTCAACCCATTTGAAAAATATGCTCGTCAAATTGGATCATGAATCTCCAGGTATGGGTGAAAATAAAAAATATTTGAATTGCCACCACCGGTCATCCTACCCTGGTAGGGACCTCCGAGGTGAAACACCTGGGATCCCCACCCATTTTCCCGGTTTTCCAAAAGCTGAAACTTTTTTCATCGACTCAAAAATGCTGGCTTTTGTTGGGGTTTTTGGGGATCTGTTTTTTTGGTTCCGAAGGGAGGTGTACTTGTTTATCAAAGAGTGTGAATGATTTTCTATCGGGAAAAATACAATAGTTTCTGTTGAGGGAGGGAAATTTTTAAAAATAAGAAGCGAAATCCTGGTTGGTTGGGTGATATAGGGAATTATACTACCCAGGTATATTGGGATTATAATAAACCATTATAAGGATGCCTATTAACCAACCAGTAAAAGTGAAATCCACGTGAATTCTACTTCATGAAATCATGGACCTCAGGTTATCCCCAAAGAAACTGTACCCAAGATGTGCTGGTTCCAGCAAGGTAGCTCCCACACCGAATCGAATTCATAGATTAACCCGAAATCACAAAACTAAAGGAAGGACCTTGATCAAAAACAAATTCTTGGCAAGTTTCAAATCCACAGGTACAAAAATGTAACAAATACATATCCCATAGGATCCATGTATGGTATATATACTTACATTTACCATAAAAATTGACCAAATGTAGGTAAATATATCATATTACATGGATCCTATGGGATATTATATGGACATGACATGTCACATGCCTTGATTCTATTTCAGTTGATCCTTTACTATCTCCGCCATAACTCAGGTTGTCTTTATCAGGTGCTGAGTTACAATCTCCAGCCACTCGCTCACGTGCAAGAACTTGCGGGAGCCCCACCTCAGCTGCTTCATACGGGCAACGCTGGCCCTACAACAACCGGTTGTTTGATACACCCTTGAAAACTAACATGACATTGGAAAATCCGTGAAAATCCCATGTTCAGTAGGAAATGCATCTTCAAATGCTGGATTTTCCAGAGCCATGTTAGTTTTTTTTTGGGTGGGGTATACCATTTTCCTTGGGGACTACCCGCAAGCGAAGGAAGGATAAATTGACATCGAAATTAACCGATGAAACACCCAGTGACAATCATAATCTAGAAATTTGTATGAATATAACAGTTTCAAAAAAGATTCTAACACAGGAGTTTAGTTGACCGACCTGATACCAATTTCTGGAAAACTAAAACAACTCAAAATGATTTCGCACAAAAAAACTCACCCCAAAAAAACTGTGCTTATCCGTTTTGATACTTTCAGGGAGGAAAAACGCTTTAGCATGTTTCAGGGAATGGTTGATTTTCTTTGCCGTGAGTTCTACGTGGTGTTTCTTCCAATCCTAGGAAAGTTCTGCTTAGAAATCCTGCTTAGAAAAGGACTCGTTTGGGGTAACTTCCCTGAAACTCCTAAAAATAGACCATCCCCAAAAGGAAATTCATCTTTCAACCATTGATTTTCAGGGGCTATGTTAGTTTCAGGGAGGGTAACGCCTAAAATTGTAAACCACCAAAATAGATCAATTACTAATTACCTCCCAACTAAGCCACATGTTGTCTGTCACAAAGCCGGCACCGGCGAAGAAAAGCAAAGCGCTCAAAAACCTCGGGAGGCCCCAAACGGATTTTTGACCAACAGAAAAAGGAAAGGATGCTCAATGATAGAGAAATCTGGAGGGGGCATGCAAAGTACTGTAGGATATGTAGGGTAAACTATACCTACCAGGTAGATGTACAAGTGAAGCGATGTATATCATCTATCCAAATTTAAACATGATCATCCATTCACGTTTCTATTTCGCACGTTGCTTTGGAAAATTTGCCGCGTGACAGCTTAGGCAGGTAGTTGAAGTGTTCCACGGTGCTGAAGTAGCAGGCAGCACACAACCTTGAAATCAGCAGTAGAAATCAATCATGAAAATCTAAGGGGCCCACCCAGGCAATGCCAACCCCCCCAGGAAATAAGGCATTCAGGGACTACTAGTGGATGGTTATTATTTGGTGGGTTGGCATTTTGGAGGGTGGACACCTTGGATTCCCATGATGAAAGGAAATGCGGGAGTCGTTTACAAGCAAAAGGTCTGTTGCTGCAGTCACAAATGGCATTCCCTTTCCTGTGAATCGATGTCAATTTGGGGCCCGTATACCAATCAAACACTCCATGTATATGTTCCATTTTTTTGCCAGTTTTTTCTGCGAAATGGATTTATACTTTAAAAAATCGGGAACATCTTTCCATAAGAAACGGACAGATACAGAATCAGTCCATGGGAATATGGGGATAACCTCCATGTTTTTTTCCTATGTGCCTGTGAGCCCTTTCTTTCGAGAGCTGAGCTGCTCATCATTTAAGCATTAAGAAAGGTGTACGGTGTACAAACCCTGAGCTTGAAAAACAGTTCCCTCAAAACTATGCACAGAGATGGTGATTGCTAAATCCCAAGTTTTTGTGTGATTTAGTAGAAAGGGTGAAAAACCAAGTTCCGGGTACCTAAGCAATAAGGATTCGTCTAGGAGTAGGTACCCTCCCTAAAATCTAACATAGCCACTGAAAATAGGCCGGGCCCCAAAAGAAAAGTAGTCTTCCGACCATTGACATTGATTTTCAGGGACGAGCTGTTAGTTTCAGGGTAACTTCTGAAAGAGAGCATGAACAAAAACATCAAAAACACGATACCCTCTTAGGAAATTATATACATATCTCTCAGTCAGCACTGGTGAGTCGATGATACTGTTGATGGAAAAAATCCTGCACCACCTGGCATGTATAAAACCTTGTAAATAATGGGATAAACTACCTATCAACTGGTGAAGGATTTCAGCCATCAGCTGTATCTTTCTGCATCTTTTCCTTCACCCAGACTGATTGGTCCACCAACTCTCAGAAGAAACGTGGTGTGTCTTCCAACATCTATCTTTGATCAATTCCATATGAATTTCCACCAGTTGTTTCATTTGGCGAAAATTACAACAAAAAAAACTGCACTGCTACATCACTTCTGGTTTATCTCATAATTCATCTTTCTTTCATATTGAATCATATGGGTGTTTCCGAAAATAGTGGGTTTTCCCCCCAAATCATCCATTTTGATAGGGTTTTCCATTATAAACCATCCATTTTGGGGTACCACTATTTTTGGAAACACCCATATAGCCCCCTGAAAACTAAAATGTTCTCTTTTTATGCGCCCAAGATGAGACGAGTAGTAAGGTCTTCGAAGCGAACACGAAGACCGAGATGACGGATGTCATGGTCGGACTGTTGATGGTTCAGAAATCCCAAACAACCACCTGGGATGGTTAAAACCCTATAAATAATGGGATATCTACTACATCATTGGTGTTTTTTTCCGGATTTTGGGACCCATCAATGGTCGGATCATGGTCGTTTCTCGGCTCAGAATTTTTGAGGTGCTGCCGGGAGCTCATCTTGGGAGCCTTCAGATGATTTTCCTTGCATTTTAACACCATGGTCGTTTCTCAGGAAAACGACATTTGAGCCACGAAAAAAAAAAACTTATTAAAACTTTCCATTGAATCCTGGTTGGTTCATAGGGATCCTTATAAATGTTTATTGTAATCCCTATAAAACTGGGTAGGATTTCATCCCCTATCTCATTTTCGGCTAACGGCTAATGGCTACCGCGGAGCATGGCATAGAACATGGAGGCTCGGCGATCCTTTGCATTGCGCATGACACCATAACCTGGCGTGACAGATGTGGAAGTTTCCATGTGGGTCAAACGTTGCCCCACCGGTTTGTTCACAAAATCCTGAAAGGTGAAAAATTGCTTGATATTTTTGAATGGGTAGAAAAGAAAAACGCAGAAAAATGTTTGGGGTCAACAAAAGTTCGAGACTTGTTCAATGCCTTTTTTTGGATCAAACAAAAACAACAGGTATGAAAAACACCACACGGAAAAACCCTGAAGAGCCCGGCTATCTCAAAGAAATACAACCAGGCTGTTAAACCCAACCAACCAAAAAAGGGAGCAACAAATGTGACGGTCAGATGTTCAACTTGTCGGCATTTTGTTTGATGGTATTTCGCGTGTTCCATCATTATGTGGCCAAGGAACGAACTGCGATAGAATGAAACATGTCCAACCAATGTCAACATCACATGTTGAACTCAGTCTGGCCAATGTTATTGTGCCATTTCCAAAGCGGCGAAGTCTTTGATCATTTTGGGACCCGAAGGGGATGAGTACTATTTTCTACTCTGAACAAACGCCCTCCCAAAAAGTAAAGACCTGACATGGAAAACCTGGATCTAAAGCCACTTCCAAGAAAAGGAAACAACATCTACAAACTACCATCATTAGATACGCTGAACGGAACAACAAACAAAGCAGGTCATGCCCTATCATCCTAAATCATTCCAAATCCATGTATACATATTTATACATATATATTTATATATTTATAAACATAGTCATATAGTAAATCCGTAAACCACCTGTTCTTTCTGGTGAGGTTGCTTCCTCCAAAGTCTTTTTACTTCCAAGTTGCTGATGACATTGAACTTCAGCTGCATATAGCCCGTTGCGGCTCCACAGGCTGCCAAGATATAGTTAAAGAGCCCAAATTTGAAGGCTTCCTCATCGCTGTTCGGCTTCCTTAGAAATTTTCCATGAACATACTAATGTGAACTACTACTGTAAGTACCTGGTGAATCACTGTATATATATATATATACATATATGTGAAACATGAGAACCTGAAGAAAAAAACAAAAAAAACACCATTCTTGAGAGAAAATCGGCGTTTTTTTTTTTTTTCGAACTGCGGCAGTCTGCCTGTGGAACTGTAAGCGATTCAAAAATCATCATTCCTCCAAGTTTCAAAGGGAGCTTACTTTCGGTGGCATGGATTTTCAAGACACAATCCTCGGTTGGGCGCTCGGGTTTTGGTCGGGTCCTGGGTCCCAGGTGTGGGCTCCCGTTTTGGATAGAAGTCGGAAGGTCTGAAGAAATGGCCAAAAAGACATTCTTTGCCAAACGTGATGCCTTGAAGTGATTTGGTGTCATTATATTTCCATTCATTCTAGTTCACGTTACTATCATCCAATTTCGGAGAAGTTTGGGTGACAAATGCGTTAAAACGGTTAGGGCTTGGACCTAACCATCCTTCCCGAGATTTTTTTCACATCGCAGGTTGGCCCAAATAAAATCCAGGTTGGAAAAATGTGGAAATCATGGAGGGTTAGATCCCATGCTTCCGATGCTTTGTGGCGATTGTATCTTTCCACAGTCTTCAACTCGAAGTTTGAAGGTCTAAAAAACTGTGAGAAGTTTGGAAAGGTGAGGTTTTGCTGGGGAGTTGTATTTTTCAATGTTCCAAGCTTTCAAAATATGTCCTTTCCAAAAATCTCACGTCGACACAGATTTTAGGGACCTGTGAAGATCCTGGAAAAGACTTACCCGACTCCACATCACACATCATCTCAGTCGATGGGTCCATTCATTTTTGTATGGCACTAGGTTACCTCTTTCAGGAATTTCGCACCGATGCTGTGAAAAACCACCGACAGGATATCACCGACAGGATATCATACAAACTTGCAGAAGCATCGCGTGTTTGGTCAAATTGAAGAATACTCCAACATTTTCTTTTTTTAATGTCCCGGATTTTTTTGGTGGGTTCTCAATTTTAAGCCCATCTCTAAAGAATCATCCCCTTCAAACCCATCTACCCTCCTGGGAACTGACATATCCCATCACAAATCAGATGATGTTCCTTTTCCGGTTTCGTGGGATATCTTAGTTTTAGGTGAGTTTTTCAAGCAACCCCCAAAAAACCTCTCTCACCCCCCAAACAACTAAAAAAACCCTGGCATGAATTTCTCAGCGCACCTAAAAAAAACCTACACCTTCCGCCCCTTCGAGACTTGATCCCAAGATGCCATGGTGGAAACGATGATCATCACCGCGAGATCTGGCAAGGTTCGTGCCCATGCGCTGAAATTGATGCTTCCATATTTCCTCGGGTGGGAAATGGTTGGAAAGGTCCACGGTTTTCAAGGAAGTCACCGATTCCGAAAATTTTCACGGTTGGTTGGTGGGTCATGATTTGTGAGAAAAACACACAGATCCCCACTGAAAAAAACTAACATGTTGAACCCGTCAGTCATGGAGGTCTGGTTCAGATGTTTTTCCTTTTTCATTTGGGTGATTTTTTTAGGTGAACCATAGTAATTTTAAGAAAAAAATCTGGAGTGTAACACAAAGATGTGATATCTTCCCTGAAATGGCAAAGAAAATTGCCCTGGCTATTTTCTTTAATACTAGTTTCAGTGTATGGCATGCTACATCACGATAACAGAAACCCACAAACCCAACCGTTCCGAAGCCGTTTCGCCAAATCCAAGGAGGCTTCCAAATAGTTGTTCCCTCCCAAGATTGCCATAAACAAGTTTACTCAGTAATATATCTAATATCTAATCCATCCATAGTGGGTATGTACAGAAATTAAGCGTTTATATACTCTCCCCCTAAAAAGGCCCTCATCTTTGCGTGAAACACCACTAGACATACAAGTCGATGCCGGCACGGAATTGCTGGCATTGTTTGTTCTCGATCTCTGTTGAAACTGGATACGAAAAACCTTCTGGAAGTTGCAGTCCGAAAACGCTTCATGAAGAAACTTGATAAATAGACATATAATTCATAATAGTTGATAGACCCTAGGGATATGTATACAGGATATATATATATATATACAGGATATAATATATACTATACACGAATAGATAGGCTGGATAGAATGGGACTCGGAAAAGTGCTGTTCTTTCAAGACAAGTCTCCCAATACTGTCAGTCCACACCCACCAGAAGGGTTCGTTGCCAATCTGCGCAAAGAGCCAACCTGCAGGATTTTGACATGGTGAAACCGCACTCTCCTCCCGTTCCTCAACCCAGCTTTGTCAGGAGCCTCAAGACAGCACACCCCCCAAAAAAAAAACAATGGCTCGAAATGACCTATATATGGATTATATAATGGTTGTATAGGGCAATAAGGAGTAATATTTGGGGAACAACTGCGATCAGGTACCCTCCCAAAATTACCCAAAGTTTCCCTTTGAAAGATGTGTCCCATCACCACTTTCCTATTTGTATCATCACCTAGTGGATTCATTGGGTGATCCGCCAGGTGGTTCCTCTTGGCTCTGGATCTATCATGGAGAAAGCTCTTTTCTAACTGTGCTTACTCACATACACAACATGGACACGTACAACTGGAATATACATATGAATAAATTAAATGCACTGGGAATGGTATATCTTAACATAAGATTGAATGTTAGCACCCTGAGAGTATCAATACTGTGCCTGATATATGTGTTTTCTCTGCCTCAAAAAGAAACCTTTTTTGTTGCTAACGATCTGATGTGTCCTGGTTGGTGTTTTCAACCCATCTGAAAAATATGATCGTCAATTTGGAAATCGTCCCACAAGTTTCGGGGGTGAAACCTTGAAAAAAATGACACGGTCACCACCTAATATGGATGTGTCCAACAATAGGGGTACTCCAAAATGGATGGTTTATAATGGAAAACCCTATTAAAATGGGATGATTTGGGGGTACCACTATTTTTGAAAACCTCCATATTTGAATGTATCACCTCGGAAGGTCAGCTCACCTGGGAAGGTCCACGACGTGGACTGGACCTCCAAGGTCCACCAGGTTCCGGACCCCGGTTCCTCCCAACACATTGGTGGAAGGCCTTGCTCCCTCATAGAGTCAACATTCTCACCCAAAGCGAAGACCACCCTGAGTTTTCAACCCACGGGGTTTTTGCTTGGTTGTAGTCTCCAAAGACTTTTCGGTGTCTGATATGTTTTTAGGGTGGATTTTTTTGGAAAAAGTTTCTCTGGGTTTGTTTTGTTTTGGGGAGGTTTTGGATGGAGACTTTCTGAAAGGTGAAGACTTGTCTTCATGAATAGCAAGGGAAACTTCACCCCGTGAGGTTCCTTGGAGGTGAGGGAAAACACACTTTGCTCAGCCGAACGCCCTATGTGCAACTTCTTCGTCATTTAGGTGGACAAAAAGGAATACGGCATATTTAAGGAAAAATTTCTAGAAGATTTCTTTGGGAATGTTAATTTACTTGAACCATAAGGCATGGTGGATTGACTCCCTTTACCACCACTTTACCATCGATTTAGCACCAAGCCTTCTTGGAAAATGACTTTTTTGATCCCTGGCAGGGAACGACTTGGCTCTTTTCATAGCCGGACATGTATCCTCAACAACCCAGAGGTCAGGTCATATTCTTGGTTAGCACACCCTCTTTCCCCCTCTGCCCTTCTCTCAAAAAGAAAGGAAATGTTGATGTATGTAACAACAACACCCTTCCAAAATGTTCAATATGGATACCAAACCTGTGGACACTTTAGAAAAAGGTTCTTCATTTGAAATAAATAGAGCTATCAGCTATTTATTGGCTATCTGTTTTATCAAGATTTCCCAAATGCTATCCTCAAAAAAAGGACGCAAGCCAGCCATGTGCTGTTTAAAATGAAGTGTACCATCCTTTTGAAGCTTCCAAAAATGAACGCTTTGTCAAGGTAGATTTCAAAGTCCAAGGCACCCCCAAAAGATGACCAAAGGTACCAAAAGACCCATCGGCATCATAATGGTCGGGTTCCTCAAGGGTTGATGAAGTTGTCGTCTTCTTTTTTGTTTTTTTTGCGGTTCCGATTTTTTTTAACACAGCTTCACTTTTTTGAGGTGTTGTTGAGGTCTTGTCTTTTTGTCGCGGAGTTTCAGGTTGTTGTTTTTGTTCTTTTTGTTGAAGGTGAAACTTCAAACAGTGCTTGGAATACAATGAATACAATCAATGTTGCTAAACAACACATCTAAACGTCTAATATCAATATCACCTTTGGATCCCATCTGAAAAACTCGGTGGGGTCTGTCCCGGAAATGCCGAGCCTCTGGACTATACAGGATGTTTGCTTGAGAGGTCCCCATATTGGCCAGGAAGGCTGGATCTCATCCAAATAAATAGTGGAGGCTAAGACGACCCTTTCGGACAACCGACAACCAACAACAAACAACAAACAACAAACAACATCACCAGCAACAGCAACAACTACGTCAAAACCGGCAACTACAAGAGAAGCAATTTTTATATCTATCCCCGGCCCTGCCGGGAGAAGAAGTCAGCTCTTAAATCTTTATTCAGGACCTCAACTAGTTGAATCCGGAAATTTTGAGGTTGTGTTTTGCCAAGCTGCCAAGCAGGGGGGTCCCGTCCCATTCCACTACTTCTCACCAACCAAGTCTCCCAATGTGTAACGCCTTGATGAAGTATAAAGCAATACCAATCAGAGCTGCAGGCATGAATTGCTGAGGTTCCATGTCGCAAAACTTTAAGGCATAGTAGAAAACCTCTTCGAACGAAAAAACAACCACCAAAGGTGGAGGCGAGCGACTGACTTTGGGGCTTTGCTTATTTTTTCAAAGTGTCACTTGCGTGTTATAGGACATCTATAAACATCCTATAAACAACCAAGATTCGTAAGATGAGATGTTTTCAAAGGGGATTCAGATTGGTATAAATCCAAGACCACTGTTGTTAGTGTTATTGTATCATTGGCTAGATATAGCTAGAGAGCTACTTCGGAAATCTTCTGAGACTCTTTTGAATCATCAGCAAAATGCTGCCAACTTAGCTGTTCTCACTTTACCAACACAACCCCTAGCCAGGTGCTCAATGAATGCCAGGTTTACCTAGACAAAAATGCCGTGGAGATCAAGCTATTTTTGAACCTACGGAAATCCACCGCATCTACGGAAGTTCACATCGGGGAATTCCGCCGGAGGCAGAAGCGTCTCCCCTAAAAGGGAACCATTTTTAAAAGGAAATGAATCATCCTTCCAAGCATTCAGCGGATCGGGATTCGGGATGTGTTAGTTTGGGGGTGGGTATTTTGGTATTTCTATAGGTCAAATTTATCTCAAAAGCAACAAGCAAAAAGTATCTACGGAATTTGATGCAGTTAGAAATCTTTAAAGGCTGATCAAAATACCGAAACTTGAAAGTTTCTTCCTTGTGAGATTTGTGAGTGGTATATAACTCCCAGTGAATTGTATGATTCATCCATATATTTTCATCTGTATGATTATCATTGACTATCAACATCTACTTGGTGGTTTCAACCCAATTGAAAAATATTAGTCAAAATGGGAATCTTCCCCAAATAGGCGTGGAAATAAAAAATATTTGAAACCACCACCTAGACATGTATCAACGTATGTATGCTATACCCATTTAGGAATACTGTGAGTGAAGTGCATTCTTTCACCCTGAACTGCCACGGTTTGGGGTCTGATTCCTCACTCTGAAATGGCCCTCTGAAACCACATGCCCCCCACAGAAGCATCGAACCGTCCATTGTAGGCTTCCTAGTCAAAAAATTGGAAGTTGACCACCAAAGGAATTTTGATCTTCCGAATCTTCTTGGCTAATTTGCTTCTATATCACCGATATATCACCTAACTTGTCACCCAGTTTATCTGAAAACATCAGTGCTGGACAATCCATATTTCAGCCAGGCATCAACAAAAAAAAAATGTGTCGGGCCTATTTTTGACCACAAAATCCTACAATTTCCCCCCAGATTGGAGATTCTCCCCCCCCCCGCGTAACACAAGGGTGCCCTCTCCCCCCCCCAAAAAAAAGCCTTGTAGCCAACGCACGCCAAGAAAGCCTGTCAAAGGGTGACATCTTCTCAGGCGGCTGAAACGCAACATAAAAACCATCATTTTCCGAGGTATGGGGCTTCCTAAAATCCTTGTGATATCATGGGAGTTACAGGAAGGCACACACCAATGATATCATGGGAGTACCTATCATGATATGTAACTATGGAATCCCTTAAATCAAGGGTGGTGAGATTTTTTCACCTGAATATAGAGGAATCAAAAAATGACCTAATGGTGTTTCCTGGATCATTCGAACTATGGGATTTTTGGTATCTTTTCCCTGATCTTGGTATATCTAACTAAGTCCTCTCTGCTACTGTCAGGGCATCCCCTAGCGATCGTGCTCAACCCCCAACAATTTGCCACTCTTTGCCATCCTTTAGCTCATGCATAACCAAGCACCAGCCAGTTACTATGAAATTACACATCCAAAAACTAAGATGACAATGAAAAAACAACCCTTTGAAGATGTATCTCCTATCAAAAATCAGGCAACTTTCTAGCCAGTCATCTTAGTTTCCAGGGGTGCAAAAATGAAATTCATCGCAATTTACGGGACCCAACTTCTGAAGTTTCAAATTTAGGGCTTGCCATGAACTGTAGTTTCGGATTCCCTTCTCCCCGAAATTTCTGAAGCTTTTCGGTCCGCGTGGTTTCAAACCCCAGGAATGCGTCACCGTCAGTTCCGCAGGTGGATGTAATAATTTTCCCACAAAAAAAATGGGGAAAATCTGAAGTAGCAACGCGGCTTCGGGAAAGCATCAATGGCGTTTGTTGGAATTTTTACTCCAACAAAAAGTGAATTTCATGATATTTCATCTATATTCACCTCGAATTTGCTTGAAATGTCAGGTCATTTTTGGTCCGATGTGGTAATCTTTGGTTGCCAGTTTGTGAAGGTGTTTCTACAAAAACCCTCCAAAAAGGTCCATTATCAAAGCCGCACATAAGCTCAAAATTAGAGGCTCGAATTGTTTTACATTTTACCCTCCCTAACAAACCCTCCTTGAAAATAGGCGAACTTCCCAAAATCAAAAGGATCATCTGGACCAACGAGAGGCACCAAGCTGTTCGTTTTCTCATTTCGTCGTAAAAAATCCCTTCTACCAGTCGTGATCTGCTTAAAGAAACCCCACCGGCCGCACCTCTGAGATACTGTAAGGCATGTAGCCGACATAGCGCGTCAATTTCAACTTGCCCAGCACCGTCCACAGGATAGCTGGGTGCAAACGGCGGTAGTTGAGTTGGTACTTCCTATGAATCTTGGGGCCGGTTGGTTGGAAACCTTCACTTTTGATAGCTAAGTAACAAAGGGTGGGCCCTCACCTCATGCTGCAAAAATAGTCACTCAAATTATAATCATCTTGGCCAAGGGGTGAAGCTCCACATTCAAAAAGAACCACGAAAAACCACTCCAAAAAAGACCTGGAAGCAAACTGACCTCTGTTTTTGAAGGTCAACTCCCCCAAAACAAGGCCTCTTCCAACCAAAACAAGGGGTTCCAGGTACATATGTATATATATATAACCTTTTCCAAAGTTGGATGGATGATCTGAAAGGATAGTTTGTAGTACTAGGTTGGTTGGTCCAATTGGATTTTTTCTGGTGAATCTTTGTGCAGCTTTTTTGCCGACTCGCTGATGAAAACTGTAAGGGGTTGAGCGATTTTCAGGTTTCCGAATGGTAGGGCTTAGGGTCCCCGGGTCCTCTCAGGTTCGCGCCACATGTGGGGGGGTGAACCCTAAAATGGTGGTACTGGTACCCAACAAACCCATTGGTTTTTTCCTACTAAAATATGATCAGCACTTGGGGTGTGTTTTGAGGGTACCACAAATTTAAGGAAACACCCATATTGACATTGAGTAGGTTTTTTGCTGATTCATTGAGGTAGGAGGCGGTGAATTGTAAGGTCACATTGGGTGTTTTTCCACACTTATCAAGCATACAAAATCATGTGCATTGCCAAAAAGATCCGAAAAAATATCTGAAAAACCTTGTGATTTTGTAGTGTGTCTAAAATGTCCATAAAGTACACTGCCTGAAACTAACATAGCACCTGAAAATAGGCCTTCCTAAAAGGAAACTAGTATTCCAGCCATCCATTTCCAGTTGCTATGTTAATTCCCAGGATGGTAGTCTGGGGACCTTCAGTGTGGTGATCCTCAGCAAACTTACGCCGACCACCTGAAGCCATTTCACTTTGGAATCGCTTCATACCGTTGGATGATATGGAGTTCAAATCCCATTGTTCATAGGGTTTCATAAACATCCCCAATGGTTTGGTTTTCAGGACTTCTGAACCATCAACATGTTCGAAGCACTTCGCAATTTGACAACAATTAAAACTCCCGACTCCACGGCGACGGCATCCCATTATTTACCGACTAAACTAAAAACTTGACCTTGAAAACATCACAGGAAAATCCACCCCAGAAAATCGGAGGGAGATTTTAGGAAAAACAACACCGGGATATCCGGGTGATTCTTATCTACTTATAGTCATATACACTGTATAAAGGACACCTGTTGGGATTTCTTTAAAAAAAGACATGCAAATCAACAACTTAATGAAATGATGTTTTATTGGCTCATATTCTGTTTATAAAGCAAATGAGAATTTTTCAAGCATGGCGATGCCATGCAGGGACCCGGTGACATGAACCATGAATTTGTCATCCGAACTTTCGGACATCCATGTCTCGAGACATGGAGTTGCTTTTGAGGCTCAAGAGTCTACCAAAAAATCCTTCTTTATTTCACTTGGGTTGAGAAAAATTGGGGAACTTCAGTGACAGAAAGATCAGCAAAAGCCCCCGAAAACCAACAATGTCGCCTAAAATTCCTAAAAAGGACTAATTTCAGTAGGGAATACATCTTCCAACCACTGATTTTCAGAGGACATGTTAGCTTTCAGGGGAGTAATGTTTACGGTTCATAAAATGGGATCCCCGGGCTCCTCAATTTCCTTGCTGTCAAGGGACCTAACAGCAAAGTCGACAATGCCACGGAAAAAATCACCGTGGCGCGTAGCTCTTCGTGATAAGTGTCACCTGGGTACCAGGGGTTTTCCACCAAATTCCACGGTAAAATTTAGGTTTTAGGCACTCGAAAAACAGGGTCCAACAAAAAAAATTCCGGTGGGTTTCCTAAAATCTTGAGATCGTTCAAATTTGGAGACAGATTTCATACAGATGTCCACATGAATCCTTGGCAAATTTTGGTTGGGCCTTTCCAATTTCACGATTTCCGAGTTCGGAAACTGGCTGGTTTGCGTGGACAAACACACCTTTCCAACGTCTCTCAGAGTTCATCCTTTGGAATATCTTCGATCCCAACCGGACACATATGATGCCTACTTGGATGTCCCAGGAAGTTAGGATTAATGGTTCGCAAATGGGTTGTAACCTCAGTATTTATCCCATTTTTAAGTAGGTTATGACCCATTTACAATCCATTGATCCTAACTTCCTGGGACATCCAAGTATTTTCAACCGTCGAAAAATCCCGACCCTTCCAAAAACATCAAAAACAGCTCTTTGAAAAACAGGGTTCATCTTCCAACATTCGATCTTTTTTCACAATTTCCAGGTGTGTTCGTTGTTGTTTTCTGGGATATTTCAGATCCAAATCTTGAAAATGTGCCGTATGTATTTTTTCATCGCAAAGACGTGCAACCAATCTGTAAATTCCGCCGTTTGTGCCAATTTTTGGAAAGTTCACCAAAGAATGCAATGGAAATCATCACCCAAATCTACACCTCTCATAACCTGGGTGTATTGAATCATACTATAGTCAAAATTTTGGAATTTTTTGACCAGCCTGGAACAGCAAAAACCAGTTGAAGTTCAGGATTTAGAAGTTTACACCCCCTGAAAACTAGGGAATGACTGGCTGGAAAATCCCCATGTTCAATAGGAAATACATCTTCAAAGTCATGTTAGTTTTCGGGGGGGTAACATTTGGCATAACGTACGTCAACAATGCCTACCTTTCCTTTTTTGATCCGCCGGGTAGCACTGTGCTGAATGCAAAGCCCGATGTTGACCTGGCAAATGCTGATTCAACATGTTTGAAGCTACTTATCAACAATCCCATTTGAATAATATTGTTAGGTAGTCAACTTCTTTGAAAACATCACCAAGGAACTGTATGTTTTTCCATAAAAGTACGCAAAACTCCCAACGTTTTGACTCAGTCTAACCTGGCAGTGTGAGAATTTTTCAGGTGATTCGTATCTTTGGCAAATGAATTTCATTCGTGAAAACCAACGTCCTTTTGAGGGCATTGCCAGACAACAAATCACGGACTGGAAGTGATGTTTTTCTAGATGTCACTTTTGGGGGTCAGATCGATTGAAATCCGTGCGACACAAAGGGTGAGATTTCTGCTGTCGTATGATGGAAGAAGTTCTGCACTAGTTGTAAATATATTTATATATATATATATGATCTGGAAATATAAATATATGTGAAATATGAAATGGTATATCTATAAATATACATACGTAAATGATATATCTGATATGTAAATGGCTTCCAACATATAGATATGCATTTAGAGGTCAATGAAGTCCATTGAATGAACATATACGAAGCTATTTTTTCCTAAACCAGCAGTGATGACAACGCACTTTTCTTCGGATGTTCGCAACAATGCTGTTCGATTGCACCAAAAGGAGACGTCACTTGCCCATATCCCACACACGAGCAAAGATGCAGCTACCCAGTTATCTTTCACCTTTGAAATATGGAGAACATTGGAAAACTCTTTTACAGCTGATAGCAAAAACTCTCCTTTGGAGAACTCTTACATGAGTTAGTTGTCAAGTGTCGTTGGCACTTGAGCCTTTACCTTTGCCATGGCCTCTGTGATGGGCAGGCTGCCTGACGCTGCTGCTGCAACTGCATCTTGACGTTTGACACGGCCCCCCTGTGGTTTGGGCTCGTGCTCCGCCGCTTTCTTTCCCTTAGCCTTTGGCTGTAACACTGGTTTTGTCTTATGGTTCGGAGATGTCTTAAGCTTTGCCTTTGCTTTTGCACGTGCCTTGGCTGCCGATTCTTTAGCCGCAGACTTCTTGAGTTCCTTGGCTGTTGATTCTGATGATTGAAAACCCACATTGAACACATCATAGACACTAATTACCTTGTGGTACTAATAGCATCACATTGATCAAGGAGGTGAGAATACAACGATTCCTGGGACCTTCCTCCAATTATCGAAGCATCATAGACATACCGCTTGTTACTCCACACCAATACATAGAACTGGAAACAAACAACATATATATATATCCCGAGATTGGTGTCACTGATGCCCACATTACGCAATACCTCGTCTAATGGATCAGACTTGTGATGTGTACCGTGTACCCTACCAGACCAAGCCTGGAAACAAAACCAACAACATGTCTGCGAAGACATGTAAACAGCAAAATGGTTACCACCTGCTACGTTCATTACAAAAATTCTTCTGCAGCTGCCTTTGCTGCTTTCATCGCGGCAATCTTGGTCGATTCATCAGCATGGTAACCATCATCCATCATGGTCACCTTGCTTCTGTTCACCCTGCTTTTGGTCATCATCATTTTTCTGTTCGCCCTGCTTTTGGTCATCATCATTTGGCTTGGAACCTGTACCACCAAGCAATTCTGATTCTGGCTGGTCACTTTGTTGTACTTCTACTTGCGCTGCTTGTATTTGCACTGGCTGCACTGCTTGCACTGCTTGACTTAAGTGAAGTCATCTGCTTCCTAGTCGGTGCATAAGATCTACCAAAGACTGCATGCCAGAAGCCTAAGCAGCTATTCGGGCTTGTACTCCATGTTCGAAGATTGCATCTTGCGATAGAAAGCATCGCAAATGCCAGGTGACCGGCAGCTCAGAGGAAAAAAACGTAGCGATTCTTAATTCCATAACTTCATGTATGGTAATGTGTAAGTAATATATGGTCCTTGTTGTATGTTCCCTTCACGTTTGTGATTTCTATCTGTTTTGAAGGAGGCAAGCCAGAGGAGCCTGCAGTGGAGACACGAAAAATGCTGATGGCATTCACAAAAAGATGTACATGTTATATGCATTGTATCTGTTTTTTTCCTGGTGGAATTCACAAAAACTAAGTACATGTCATATGCATTGTATCTGTTTTGGGCTCTGGTATTTGCATACATCTCACCATAAGATCCTTGAACATGACTGGGCAGCGGGCACAAATGATGTAAAGCCCAGACTGGTCTGTCAAGCAATTGTGTTCTTCTTGAGACATACCGCCTTCGCTAAGTACAACCCCCCCTCCTTAATTCCTTCATTTATGGAAATTGACAGGCAAACTAATTGTTTTTTCGCCTTCACCAAATCATCGCCAACAATGATATGTTTGCAACGAATACCGAACGTTATGATGCCCCACCCACCCACCCGTAACCACCATGCACATTTCTATCCACGTATGCTGAAGTGCGTGGGTTTGATGATGATTGACATGATGTGTGTGACGAGTGGCATGACAACCCCCCAAAAAAAAGAAAAGTAAAAAAGTAGCCGTTTTGCCACGGCGGAACATGAACAGTAGGCCAACTACAACCCAGGTGATTCAACGATATCCTGAAGCTTTCGCTGTTATCTTGGCCAAGAGTGGCCTCATTGCTTGGGTTCACCCCCCACCCGGCATGCAACGGTCACCCACCAGTTTGACAACTTACTTTTTTAGGTTCGGGGATCTCAAAAAAGAAAAAACTTCATTTATAATAGTTCACCAACCTAGATTTCGAAACGAAACAAGGGGTCCCATTTCCCTTACAAAATCCACCATTTGGAATGAGTTTCACTCGTGTTTTCGCTCGCTATACTTTGATCAAGATACTATTCGTTTTCATTGTAAGTAAAGCAGTGATTTTCTGGATCCAGTCATTCAGTTACCCGTCAACATGCCCTTCGTGGCTGGGAACATTTGCTAATCATCCCACGATGTATGGATTATTTTACCTATATGAAAGGTGAAAAATGGCAGCATGAACAAGGGAAATGTAGGTACATCGGTACATCTGGGATTGGTTCAAGTAGAATCATTCCACTTTGAAAATGGAGTTTTCCCATTACTCCGCCTGAAGGGATCTTATTTGGGCGGCTTCCGACCATCCAAGTAGGATCTGGATACAAATTTGTTATGACACCAACCCAAACTCCATGCACTATCAATAAGAGAAATCCCCAAAATCACCATACATATGCATCGAGTTTGATCCCAACAAAAAATGGGTCCGTTTAATGACCCCTCTGCAAACATGTGGCCTTTGCAGAAATATTTGGTCTTGTCAAGCTTGGCCAAACGTCGGCCGCTGGCATAGTCCTCATAGTTATAATCCTAGGCCAGCCACGGTTTCTGTGTTGAGAATCGTTGAGATGTTTCTTTTGTTGCTAGATGTTTGTTAGTTTCAACCAATGCTTTTATTAGTGGTTGATGTTTGTAGTGTCCCATTCTAGAAATCCCCTTTTGAAAGTCATTCTTACTTGCGCATGTGACTACAATATGTAAAAACCACCAACATGAAGCACCAACATTGACACCAGTTGCTAGTTCTGAGTCAAAAACTTAGATCAGGTCAAAAAGGTGCATATTTAACCAAAGCATCTCTACATGTTAAACCCCAAAAACATCTCATTGAAAATCCAAATCGGGAGGAGATGGATTACCCGAGACTTTTTTGAGCGTCCCAACCGTTCCGTTCTGGTTTTGTTTGAGTAGGAACTACAAGTTCCAAAAAAAGACTCGCAACACTTCCTACATGCAGAAAGAAAAATATAAGGAAATAGGTCTGGATCGTGCGCGAAAACACATGATGTGTCTGACTCGGCCCTGAGTCGTGGGACCCGAGAAACCATGGTGAAACCAGCATGGACCTTGGGGATGATTTTTCACAAACCAAGGAACGCTCAAACCCAAATCCGCCGAGATAGCCTGGACCACAAACATCGTCCGGGGAACGAATGTGGCAAACCATGGGGGATGAGTCCAAAGAGGCTGAATCTGGGTAACGGCCAGACATAAACACATGATTACTATATATACACTCCCGAAAACGAACGGCTGGATACACAAAATGATGGGCCTTGGAAAAGGTAACTCCCATTTAAAATGGCAATTTTTGGGTATCTTTATGTTTGATTTCTGGGGTGTGGACATACTTGGATAGGGAATCCTCAAAGTAGCATTTCGAAGTGTTTCATTGATCTTTCAACTTTGATGTTTTTCTTCAAAACAGGAACCCATTGGAATTTATCAAACCAGCATGGCAAATGGAAATGAATCATCTTCCAACCATCTTCCAAATGTTTTCCGTTATGGCAACAGTCCAGCTCGGCCTGTTGCCGAAAAAAAACCTGGCAAGCCAAGAAGAAACAAAACTCTTCCTTGGCGATTTAATTACCTGGTGACCTCAATAAATTTCTCAATTAAGTCTGAATGATGCATCAATGCTACTTGATTTTTCAAGATGAAGAAATTGAGAAATTGATCACCGCTCCAAAAACGGTAGGTTTTCAAGCTCCAACTTTAGTTTGTGGTTCGGGAGGGAAGACTGATGGGTAGAAAAATGCCCCTACCACCAACAGACTCCACCCACCCGTTCCAGGCTGCTTTGCCGCTGCATATCCCACCGCGCAGGGACCCGTTACGTCTCGTCCCCTGTTCCCCCGTCTTTTCCGGTCCTCCGCAATGGCTACCACGAAGTCACCGTAGAAGACGGCGGGATTGAGATCCGTTCCACCAATGGCAATGGGAATCCCGGAGAAGATGGACATCAAACCACCAGACACGAAAGCTGCCCTGCCATGCTTCGAAAGTATCAAGCCCTGGAAAAGGAGATTCCTGTTGGAAACCCATCATTTTCAGGTTCCAGGGCTCCGTTAAACGGCTTGGGGATGTAACCACAAACAACGAGGGGGAATCCGTTGGGAAAAGAACAAAAAATCCGAACAAATCAAATTCGATGTCTTTTTCGGAAATTGAGACAATGGCACTTGTAACTTTGAGTTCTCAGTTCAGGTCTTCGTTATCAAGGCTGAATTTAGTTTTACCAACTCTAAGGGAACTTCATCAAAATTACCGTATACATTTGCATTGCGGAAGATTCCCCCCCCAAAAAAAAAAGGTAATTTCGTGGGGAACCTATGTTTTTGCCCCCTGGGCCCCTGTTTTGTTAATTTACACATGGTCGCAAATATTATGTACCTTCCGTACTCTGCTTGAAGATTCTTCTTATTTTCAAATATATAAGAAATATAAGAATGAATATATGCAACTTAAGTCATTATCTTCTGCAACACTAAAATGCAAAATATTTCAACTATGTCCTCATTCAGATATTCCTTTTTGAAGTTTAAAAAGATTTGAAGCTTCAAATTCGTATTATAAGAAAACATGCAAATTTTGTACAAGCATCATTTATTATACAGACAACTATTAAAAAAGTCTCTTAGTACCAGGGAGCATCTAACCCAACTGGCTCAAGTGACCGGTACTTGGTGGCGAAAAAAGTGCCACCGAAGGTGGCTGTGATGCATCTTTTCGCAATCGCTGTGCAACTGCATCAAAAGCTATTTCTTATTAGATGAAGCTATATTTGGGTGTTTCCTTAAATGGTGGGTTTTCCCCCCTAATCATCCATTAAAAAATAGGGTTTTCCATTATTTTCACCATCCATTTTGGGGTACCCCTATTTTTGGAAACACCCATATTTTAACAAACACATGTTTTTTTAGCTTAATTACATACTACGAAAAAAAAAAAAACTAATAAAAAACTGTACAAGTAGATTCTTTTAATAGAGGTTCTACCAAAACCCTTATGTTTTTTTGTAAACTTGATCTTTTAGATACACTGTATACGTGCTCTCAACTGAATATCTTGTTCACAAGCCCAAGAACCACCTGCACCTACAATAGATTGTGCACTACCTGTATTAATTCCACAAATTTCACATGTTTCAGTGTTCTCTGTTTGTGTTAGCAACCTGTTCTCGTTAATATCGTAGCACTTTTGACCGATTCTTAAATCTTCGAGAGTTCTTACAATTTTACACGCTGCTCTCAAAGGTTCAATTAACGAATAATCGTTAAGAATATCATCGAGATGTATCGTGTCAGTTTGCTCTTCGTCACTGTATTCAATGATACCCATGTAGCAACAGATGCAAAAATTGCTTGAATGTTTGCTGTGAAGTCCAAGATCAGTAATTCCTACTTCGCGAAGACGTATTGGAACATTGAATTGGGATACATCATTCCGGTTTGCATAATTGGCAAGAAAAGGTTTCCCACTAACCTGACTTAGAAGTGGTGTACTTTAAATTGGTCCATATTCTTTCACAAGAATACGTATATGTGTTCAACTTGCATCCATTTTTTGCCAAAGAAGTAAACTTTTGCAATAGTTGATTCATTACCATAATAACAAAAGAGGTTCGTGCTTGTAAATGCTGAATGTTCTATTTTGGATTGAACTTCGTTCCAAATAAATCAGACATTATAGCACATCTCTTTACAATCGCACGTAGGTGAAGTTTCAAAAATGGTAAAACCTAAAAAAAGGGGCTCCCTACAAGAGGATTCTGGAAACCAAGCATTTTCAGCTTCCAAATCTTAGTTCTCCGGAGGGTATATACTATCAGGGGCTCAGAAACAAACCCTCCAAAAAATCTGAGTGCCCCCCACGCGAGGCACATCCTTAGTTCAACTCACAATAACTCAAGCGAAGTTCTACGGATTCCCATTGTTCTTGTGGCAAAGAAGTGGGGAGTTTGATTGATTTTGGAAGGTGTACCAGGCAATTACCTTAAGGTCAAGATAGATGGCACAGATACCAAAAGGTAGGTTAGTAAAGGGTCCTTATAAACCAGCATGTAGGGACTGCGCCATCTAATTTTCAATTACGAAGAACTTTTAGTTTTAGTCACTGGTACAAAACGGAAGCATCGGAAGTGGATTCATTTCCCACTCGCTTCGCTGCCCTTCAAAGGTGCCACAAGCCATCCATCACTGAAGTTCCTTTCCAGAAAGCTTGGGGTTAACCATCTCACCCTACAAGATGGGCCCCCTGAGCCCAGTCACAATAATTATAACCGCTATAAATGGCCGAAAATAAATGGGTTAACAGGGGTAACCAACCCCTATAAACTCTATAAGGGGAGTTATAATCCTACTCATCCTACTCATAACTGCTTTTTTTTTGGGGGGGGGGGCACTTTGTAGCAATCTTCGGCCTCTCCTTTGGTTTTTTGAGATGACAAGTATCTTCACTCCAAGCGCACGATGGTCAGAATGACGTTCTTCACTGAAAATAATCATTCCATAGGCACAACACATGCCAAACCTCAATGTGTTTTTTGCAGGGCGTTTCAGGTCCGACTATCCGATTTAGAACCTTGGAAGTTGTGATTCCCCAAAAAAAAATGAGAAGCACTCCCCAACTTGATTGAATTAGGTGACGCTATTTTTGAAAAAAAAAACTGAACAAAAAAGATTGAAATCCATCAGTTCTAGCTGGGCGAAGTAGTGAATTGGAAACTACAGAGATTACTGAGATTACTGGGATTAATTAACATCAGAATGATGACATGTTTGTCACCACCAGGATTATTGCGTTTCTATGTGGTCCGGAACTAAACCTTCACAAAATATGCTTTCCCAACTCCAATTCCCTCAAAATTCGCCCCTCTTTTCAGATCCACTCCCTAACTCTGTTTGGACAAAAATGTTGCACAAAAGGGACCACTCCCAAAAGGAAGTTTCATAATCCAACTATTGTTTCATACCCTCTGGTAAACTAACATAGCAATGGAAAACCACCATTATAAATAGGAGATACATCTTCAAATGGTGGATTTCCCATTGCTATGTTAGTTTACCGGAGTGTATCTTATATTGTTTTCCGGGGAATAGATGAGGCTTCCAAATCTTTGAGGGACTCGACTCAGCCCAAAATGTGGTCATAGTAACTGGGATAATTCTGGCCAAATTATAATATTTCACCAACCTAGATTTTCCTGAAATAAGGGGATTCCCCTTTCTCAGCTACATTTTGGGGTGAGGTCGTGTGAGGTCGCTATAATTTGACCAGATAATTGGAAACCACCATTTCCAATGATTCTGCTTGAACCATCCGAAATGCTCCAAGGGAATATTTTTTCTACCTGCATTTCCCTTGAAATGTGGCCATGTTTCACCTGTCATGTCAAAAAAAAAATAATCCATATATGGACCGGCGCATCTGGGTATTTTTTGTGTTTCAAAATTTGACAAACTCGACTTAAGCTCCCCCCAAAAAAAATCCCCCCGTAGAAACCCAATGAATTTAGGACTGTTTTGAGCATTAAAACTTGGGTGCCTTTTTCCAGAACATCCCAATCCATCAGGATGGGTTTGTTTTTGAGATGATGTCCCACCAAGGGTGGGTACATTCCACCAGGTCAGTCATGATTCACAAGTTTGTTAAGATTTCAAGGTATTTTTTCGGTGAATCTGGCCAAATTATAAGTAATATTTCACCAACCACACGATTTCCCTGAAATTCAGGGGATGGCATTTCCCTTACTTTTCACCACCACTTAGGTGTTTTTCCGAAAAAAAAATGGAGTCTCCAGTCTTTTGATGTGATGAAAAAGTTTCATTGGAAAATTGGACCATCACGACTTGGCGCCACGGTCAACAAAAAACGGGGTCCCTTGCTTTCCATTGAATCCTGGTTGTTTAAAAACGGGATCCTTATGTCATGGTTTATGAAACAATCTCCACATAACTGGATAGTATATATAATCCCCAACAACTACCCAACAAGCAACCCAGTTTGGGCCCTGGAATTTCATTGCTCACTTTTGAGTTGGCATTCTTGAAGGTGAACATCTTGAGACATGGGGAAACTCCATGAGTTGGTCAGATTGGTTGTCTCGAATCATCCCGTTTTTTGTGAACCGATTTCTGGGAGTTGGATGTTACCCCACTGAAAATGAACGAATGTCACCTGATTTCAGGGACCATTTAAAACAGGGTAAATCGTATATCCCGTTGCAAAAAAATCTGTCTTAGAATGAAATACATACATCTCTTAAGTTTTTGACCCACTGTGAACCAGGATTTAGGCATGTCCAAACTCACCTTTTTTTCAGTCCCTCATGTTTGAAAGACTCCTCCCTGAAAATCAATGGTTGGAACTTTTCAGACAGAAATGCAAGCTTCTACATACCCCCCTGAAAACTAACAAAAAATCTCAACAAAAAAAAAACATGGTTGGAAGACGATTCATTTCCTTTTCAAAACGGCCTTTCTTACCCTGTGATTTTGAGGATTCTGGGATTCTTTACGCCCCCGGCTCCCTGCAGCTGGTGACATCAACATGTGATTGATCACCGCCGATGCCAAAGCCGAAGGCAACGACAGTGCTCGTTGTTCTGGGAGGCTGGTTCGGTTGGGAAACAGAAAATGAGAGATCATCTAGGCAATTCGATATAATATGTATATATATATATATATACACTAGTTGGTGGTTTCAACACATTTGAAAAATATGATATAGTCAAATTGGATCATTTCCCAAGGTAGGGATGAAAATAAAAACATTTGAAACCACCACCCAGATATATTATATATATATGTATATGTATATATATATATATGTATATGTATATATATAATATATAAATCCTTAACCTGAATTTTTTCGGCCATTTTGGGTAGGATTCCCTTACTAAACCATCATTTAAGGTGACCTCGGCAGGTTGGTCGTTATAAATTGCCCAGACATTATGGCTAGTCAACCATTGCTTTCCCTTAATAAGGCCTTACTAAACCCTTATTTCTGAGGGGGGTACGGTAGAGGGCGGGTAGGTTGACCAGCCCAACCTATGGAAGAAGTTCATATCCCCCAAAAAAAACAGACATAAAAACACCAAAAAGCATCAAAAAGCTGCGTTGAAAGGAGAAAAGCTGCGTTTAAAGGAGAAAAGCTGCGTTTCAAGGAGAACCATCTGAACCAAATCATCATTTTTAGGGTCCCAGCCCCCGCTAGTTTTCCAGGGCGAAAAGAAGTCTTTTTCAAGCATGATGAAGATTGAAGATGCAATGCAAAACGATATCAAAAAAAGGTTGGAAAAGCACCTTCAAAGCACCTAACAAAATCGCAACAGAAAAACTACCAACCAAACCTCCTAAAAACATCTAAAAACCATACCGAGAAAAGACAAATATGAACACAAAAACGGTCCCCCCCTTGGAATTTGTGGGAGACATCCCATCGCCCAAACCCCCGCACCATGTTGGTGACCATCAGAACCCTTGTTGTCAGCACCCACTGGTTCCATCAAAGATAATGGCCTTGGAGAGTCTCGACAAGGCTGAGCGCCACATCTCAAGAAGATCTGAAAAAAAACGGAATCGAACCTGACTACAATCATCAAACCTGAAATGGGGAGATTTGTTGGATGTGTTTATGATGAATTTGTGAAGAATGACCTTCAACCTGCCTGTTTAACCGATCAACTCATCTGGTGTTAGCTCAGGTTTCAACATGACGTTTGTTCAACCCAAAACATCCAGGGCTTCTGGATTTTTTAGGTTTAAATGGAAGTTACCAAGTGGAACCTAAACAAGAAAATTCTTTACCACCTGCTACCACCTGTTGCTACAAAAAAAGTGTTGTAAAAACTGGTGCTTAACTACTTGGATTCCACGTGATGTTTCTTTTTTGGACAATCTCGCCCCTTTGGGCGGCTAAACTCACTGTGACTCGTCCCTGGCTTCACCAAGGGGCGCGAAAAACAAAAATCACTGAGGAGGTTTTCGGTTGAAGAAGCTGCTGATTTCTAAGAGCTTAAAAGCGTTACTGTTTAATCTTGGTTTTGGTAGAGGTTGTTTAGCCTTTATTTCGCACAAAAAAACCATTGGAATTCCGAAATTCCACACAACTTTCGACCTTTCTACTTCAGCTTCATTCACCAAAAGTCAGATTCGTGGCCGGGAAGGGACTGACTAGTAGTTCTTTTGCGGGTTCACTGCCCTGATTTTTCTGGAAGTTTGATGGGTTCCATGTGGCCATTTCTTGTCCGAAAAGTTCAGAAAAGTTCATCACATTCGATCTTTAACGAGGCAAACCTAAGACCGACCTCGGACTTTTCAAAAAATGATATATAACATGCCCGAAAACATCCATGATCAGCACCCACCTGTTGAGACTTTGATCTAGCTTTTTTGTTGATTACCTCACATGGTTTTCACATTTCTTCGGGTCGGCTTGGCATTGGCTGGATGTTCCCATCAATCTTCTGCTGGATGTTCCAGCTGGAATGGAATCTCGAAGAAGACTCTCAGTGGTTGTCCACTCACTGGCTTACCATCCTTGGATGAACCATCACTTCGACTGGCTGTTTTTCAATGAGATGACTTTGATAATGAGATGAGATGAGATGAATGACGACATCATATTTCAGCAACCCGGAGGTTTAACTCCCAAAATCCATCCCATTCTGGGCATTTTTTAGTGTAATTCCTAAAGCTGAATTTTTTTCGGACATTTTGAGTGGATTCTCTCTTACTTTTCACCACCATTTAAGGTGACCTCTTTTCGGGTTGGTCCTTATCATTTGCCCAGATCCCAAGTTCATCTGCCAACATCCACTGTAAATGAGCCACGTTCAAAACCCTTATGACATTCCATGAAATCCTGGTTGGTTAATAGGGATCCTTATCATGGTTTATTTACAATCCCTATATAATTGGGCAGTTTATATAATCCCAACCAACCAGGGTATTATTTTTTTCGTGGCTCCAACCCCACCAAGATTCCCCTTGTAAAACCATCTCTGCCGCCCATTCCTCGGCAAAATCCGCATAGGCATGACCCAAGGGCCTCGCCCTGATGGGATCAACCACCACCTACGACTTCGACGACTTCGGCAACATTGGAAGGAAGGCCAGTTGGAAGGCGAGTGAAACAAAAAATCCGACTTGAAACCTAAACCTACCCTCCCTGAAACTAAAATAGTTAACCTGAAAATGGCAGACCCCTGGAAAAAGGGAAAATTCTTATTGGAAACCACAATTTTCAGGTGCTAATGTTAGTTTTAGGGAGTGTAGTGTAGTTGTTGGGCAGATCTGTGGTTATGTACTGTATTGTATGTATTATCATGATTATCCGCTGTTAAACTAACAGTGGCAAGGTGGAATGTTCCCATTTTTCAACAGGTTTCCTACACATTCAAACAGGCCTTCATTCTATTGGGGTTGTTGATGCACATCTCGCGGCTTCAGGTGGACATATCTGTGTAAAAAATATGTAAACATTCCTTCTGGGAAGTATATATATGTACATAAATATGTGTATATATGTGTATATACATACCTATGTAAAATGGATGAGTACCGGT
>DF240270.1:0-25900 GCA_000507305.1 Breviolum minutum Mf 1.05b.01
AAAAACAAAGTTTAAAGGGTTTTTGGGTGATAAGGGACGATGAACCAAAGATTTGCCAAGCTAGTATGTTGGTTTTAGAATTTGCAAGTGAGAAAGTGTTATATGAAAATCTCCTTTATGGACAAATGTCTTTCTCATCCTCCATGTGTTGATGTTGATTTGTAGGCTTAAAAACCATGGCCACACTCCCGTGTTTCATGGCAAAAATCGCTCACACTGACATAATGAAACCATAATTCATGGAATTGGTACAAGATTAGTATTGGTCAAAGTGGTTGGTAGACACCATATACCAACCACCCTTGGACCCCAAAACCATGAAAAATTAAGGTTTTATTCCCTAGAAATATGGGTTATAACTAGTTTTAACCTATAAAAATGAGGGTTGTGGGTTCCCATGCCATATATGTACCCCTATGTCAAAAAGGTGAAATATACAACTATAAATGGCATTAAAATCATTAACCCACCAATTGTTTAAAGATGGAAGCTGATCATCTATCAATTTTGTCGAAGTTCATGGCATTCAAAAATTTGCAGGTTCAACTGCGGGTCTAATACACCATACTTAGATTGACTGGAAAACGATGCTTGGAACAAGTAAAACATATTCTCCCAAATCGTGGTTTGATAATGATGAATCCCATTTGTACAATCCGTGAAATATCACCTTGAATCCAAGCATATAATCACCACGAATCGCTACAACCGACATGGCTTTGCAGTCAAAGGGACGTCAGGACCTTAGTCGAAGGCGGTAGCAAGGTCAACCAACTCCCATGTTGACGTGATGTTGATCCTTTGTGTTCTTCCCCGGTGGTCATCTATTTGTTCAACTGCAAGAACATTGCGTCAAATATTTTTGATCTTTTTTGAATGTTTAATTGGTATTCAACTTCGCACTCAGCCAAGAGACAGTGAAATAAAAGATTTGGCTTGATGTTTCCTACTGAAAAGTCGTACTGTAGTCCCAATGGTGAGCCATTTGGCTAAGAAAATAACAGTGGCAACAAAATTCACCGTCCGAACACTCCATGCTTATGATGAAACAAGGGATACAAATTCGTGGTCTGAAACAAGCATGACTGGTTTACCTCTCCTCGACTTGATCACAGCTTACTTTATGCTGACATTTAATAGGCCTTCCATGTTGCCTTAAGTCATGAGTCATGAGGGATAATTGAATCACTATACAACCTTCCTCATGTGTTTGTTAGTTTATATTTTGAAGGTAAAATAATGGCTTACAAAAAGATCGACATACTGTTGATGGACGAAATCCTGCACCACCTGGGATGGTTAAAACCCTATAAATAATGGGATAATCATCATCCTTGGTGGTGCAGGATTTTGTCCATCAACAGTAACATAAGAACAATTGCTTCGATGTTGTTTTTGGTTGTTGCTGTTGTTGCTATTGTTCCAACTGTTGTTATTCTTGTTGTTTTAGTTGCTGCTTCATGTCCCCCCGACTCCTTCGTGCAACGTTCGGTTCGCTTCTTGGATGACAAAGGACGCCCAATGAATACTCCAAGTACCGTTCACGATCCCGAGTGTAGAAGCCAAACTCCTTGTTTCAGAAAGGGGACTCGGCAGTGCGACGACAACAACAACAGCGACAACAACAACGATGAAAAAAATTGGTGACCATCTCTGCCAAGTGCCGAAAGATTCATACACTTTTTTCAGTGTGAATTTCGGAATTTCCCGTCTTTAGTATGTCTTTAGTAACCTGAGGAGTGCTGATCTTTATCTGTAGCCAGTGACCTCTTTTTTGCCCCTGTTTAAGAAGGTACTATGAGTCTGTTCCAGCAAAAAAAATAAATCTGTAATCCGTCTGAAGCTTTACGTCATGTCTTGACTCAAATCATGACTATATGTCAATCTGCCTTCACATCGCACGCAAAGAAGAGATGGGTATCAACCCATCTATTTTCCCTTCGAGAAGGCCTAGCCTAGCCTTGTTAGGCCAATATTTCTTAGTGGAGGCCCCTATTGTGAGGAGAATATCTATCAGATTCTCATAGGTTTTCGTGCATTCGCTTCATCTTCGGAGGAGAAACCCTTTCTCCATTGACGTATCGTCCTGCAGGAAGGACGGATTCTTCACATATCGTCCTCGGGCACGTACGAAGCCTTAGGGCATCAAAGATAAACAAACCAGTGAGCAGCTGCCAAGAGATGACATCCCTTGAAACCTACCAGCAAAAACACCTATTTATCTGGTTGGTGGTTTTAGCCCATCTGAAAAAATTAGTCAAAAATCGGAATCGTCCCCAAATCGGTGAAAATAAAAAATGTTTGAAACCACCAACTATAGTTATCTATAAGTACAGTATATCCTGTATATCCTTCCCAAATGTTTGGGCGCCCCCCAAGCGAGTCGAGACACCATAATGTTGAGTCATCTGTCAGCGAGAATCTCTAGACATCTTCATTGAGAAAAGTCAACAAAATTGGAACCTCTCAGAAAATTGATTTACATTACATTAAACCAAAAAGTATGTTTCACCTACTAAAAGAGAAATCAAAACTGCCGAGGTGCATAAATTTTTAGTTGATTCCTATGAAATTCACATCGTGGGTTTTGGTATAATACCAGATTAAACACCCATCTACTCTCCAAGGGAACTAACATATCTCAATCTATTGGAAAGGAAACTCATCTTCACAGCCTTGGGACGATGTATGTTAGATTCCTAAAGGTAATCCTAAAGGAAGTTGATTTTCCTGATCAATGCTGCACTGATGCCCATAAAGCGATAAACTATGTAATGGTTTGCTGGCTCGAAGAAGAAACACCCACACACATGCTTGCATGATTTGGGTCTGTTCCATTCCTATCTTGCGTATATATTAATTGTTATCAGTTTGAATTGGACTTCCAATTACATACCCAAGATTTATCATGGAAGTTCAACACATCCAAACTCACTTAATCTCTTCCAAGGCTATTAATGCCTCAAAATTTGTTGTCCACTGCAGGCAGGGTTTTGTTTCTAATCATGATGACCTTCAAAACAAAAAACGCGCCTCTTCTTCCTCACCTTCGGCCAAGAAACATCGCAACAGGAGGCAAAAACATCCTCCACCCACCTGAGCAAATTGGCGAAACAAACTTACCACCCCTTGACATCCAGGGCCACCGAAACTGAGAAGGTCCGACTGGACACTAAAAAACATACCCCAAAAAAAAATTGCAAACCCCGCAGGGTGGGCACCTACCAGTTACAAGTAGGGGCCCCATAACATCTATAAATAGCCTCATAAATACATGGGTTTGCCTGGGGTGATTTCACCCCTTTAAATGGAGTTTTACTACTTCCAACCAGTAGGAGCCCACCTTGCAGGAAGTATGTTGGTCACCTTTTGATGTTGAACGTATCACCCGCCCCGACCGAAAAAGCACCTGCATGCAACGCAGAGTTTCGAATCATCTGCAAAATCAAACATTCCGAAGATTTTGCATACAACATCCACAAAAAAATCAAGGTCCATTATTATATACACTAACAAAACCGTTGTAAAATTACCCTGGAAACTCAAGAAATGAGAATTTTCATATTTATATAGCTTCCTTTTAAAGAGATCAAGCTAGATTTTCATTGAACTCTCATCGGCTAAAAGTTGACAACGAAAAGAAGATCTTTGGACCAAAATCCATACCTAAAAAACATCGAATTTGGATGTCTAAGGGTTTTACTGTTGATGGAAGAAATCCTGCACAACCTGGGATGGTTCAAACCCTATAAATAATGGGATAATCATCATCCTTGGTGGTGCAGGATTTTGTCCATCAACAGTATCATTGGAAAATTTCCCTTTCAGTTCACAAATCTCTACCCTCCTGAGAACTATATCATATCCCTTCCCAGACTACATTACTTTTGAATGATGATTTTCCTTTTCCAAAGGTGGGATATGTTATCATGGAGGGAATGGTACAATGGAAAATGATGCTTGTTTCAATATCACTCCCCATTCTTTGCTGCTTCTCTCGACTCAAACAAAACTCAGCGTTACAGTCTTTCCAACTCTTAGCCGCAAAGTCCACGAGGGGTGGGACTTGGGGTTGTAAGTTACATGACGGATTCCCATGGGACGATTGTATCATATTTACCTACATGAAAACCTATAAAAAAATCACCTAAATGTAGTCAATGAATACCAGTCCCAGGAATTGGGGACTTATTAACCATGGTTCTTAACCACGTATCCAAGTCCTGGGATGATCGTCCAGGTAGGGGAAAGACAGAATAATCAAGGTCCGAGGATTTTGAGCAATCCAGTTGATCGATGAAAAAAGGGCCCCTGGTTGTTTAGGGTTTATAGGGGATGAAGTACTACCCAGTTATGTAGGGATTATTTCATAACCGTACTTACAGTAGTTGTGCGCTGCAAATTGTTGATGGCTGAAGTCCTTGCAGAGTTGAGATTTGTAAATCATTGTGACAATATTTAGGCTTGTACTTTCCAGCGCAGGAATTAGGCGGCCATCAACAGTAGTGGTAACGTCATTCCTCTTCGCATCACTACGAACCATAACAACATAGGATGTTCATGGCAAATACCCATAACATCCACGTATGATGGTATATATGTACCTAGGTTTACCATCAAAGAATCAACCATTCATCTAGAAATTTAGGTAAATGTTTCATCCAAGAATGGTATGAGATATATGTTAAGTCATGATACAAAATCCCATCATTCAACTAGATACCGGTCTTTTCAGAGAAACGCATGTCTTCCCACATCTAGTTGGTGGTTTCAACCCCTTTGAAAAATATTAGTCCAATTGGATCATTTCCCCAAGTAGGGGTGAAAATAAAAAATATATCTGAAAAAACCACCTAGACATGTGTTTTCGTAAAAAGTCCACGGTCCCGTTCCATTCCACCGAAAAAATCTGCTGGGTTCCCCTAGCAAAGGCCATGAGAATCCAACCCGTTTGCATCCAAAGTGATTGGATCCTGAAGTTCGGCCAGCCGCGTTTCTTAGGTGTCGAGAAAAAAAACACGTCCTAACACACCCATGACGCATAAATCCATGGGATGGTATGGTGTATTTACCTACATGACGATTGTTGATTTTTATGGTAAATGTAGGGAAACATATTTGAAAAAAAACATGGATTCTATGGGACATGACTCTTTATTTTGGGATTTGCTTATTAGATGCACCAGGAAAGAATGCCTTGGGCCTTGAAAACGGTTGTGTTGTTTCTCCTTGGTTCTTGCTTTTTTGAATGTAACTGATTCCTTTTTCCTCCAGTCGTCTCAACTGTTTTTTTCCATAGCTGAACATGCAACAAAAGCGTCACCAGCAACGTTTGAAAGGGTCGCGGATCACCAAACGTCACAAAGACTTGCCAGGGAAAAAAGACTTTCCAAGACACTTTCCATCATACTGGTTGTTTAATAGGGATCCGGGATCCTTACAATTCTTTATCCCGACATAACTGGGTAGTTTGGCATCCCCTATATACCCCAGGGCCCTTTATTCATTGCACACATCAAGTTGAACCTGATGTACGGTCACCAAGAAACGGATCGAGGTGTATCACAAAATCCTCAGAGCCTGGGACGATTGGACGTGCTGTGAAGAGAGAAATGATGGGGGGGTAAACTCTACACCCCGGAAGATTAACGGCTGGTTCACCTGAGAATACACCTCTGGAAGAGGAAAATCATCTGAACCAAACCATCATTTTCAGGTTTGAACTGTTCATCTTCTGGGGTGTACCCTCCAGGGGAACACTCACATATCACCTTGGGAAAAGAAAATCAACATCTTCAAAAGTACCGAGAAGGGAGGGATATGTTATTTCCCAGTAGGGAAATCTGTGTTTGTAGTAAACATTGACAGTATGATACAATGATACAGTCTTCATGGCGCACACACACACATATTATCATATAAACATATATGTACAAAAGAAAGCACACTGTACATCATTTACAGTACAAATCCAATATCTGCAATAGAAAAAAATATGTATATATAATGAATCACCTGCATCCATATGAAAACTAACAGGTGCCCAAAAACTGTTTCACAATGGATAGGGGAGGTAAAGGCCCCTTCTTTTTTTAAGTGGCACAATATGTTCCTACGTAGTTGCAGGGTTCCGAATGGCAGCACCCTGAAATATACCAAAGATCTACAAGAAGTATCCCAGCGTCAGAAGTGTGAATAAAAAAGCAGGAAATTGTCCATCAGCGTCTATGGGGAGATATACTCAAGCCAAAAACAATAGATGTATAGGTCATGTCATGTCATGACCACGATTTCTTGACAAAATACCTTCTAGCTGTTGGTTTCAATCCATCTGAAAAGACTATTTATATTAGTCAACTTGAACCATTTTCCCCCAAAAAAACTGAGTAACAAAACAGCGTGAAACTTCATATACCACCCGCTCTTAGTTGCCGGTCTCATGTGTCCGTGACACGTTCGGTTCGACCTCCAGTGGTAGTAGAGTACCGACTGCCGAGGCGCTTCCAGATAAAGGCAATGGATATGGTCCATCATGTCGAGGACACAAGTTATACCTCGGGAATTTTTTGCCTGCGATACACCCTGGAAAAGTAACGGCTGGAACACAGATCCATGGAGGTTTGGAAGATGATTTTCCTCTTATGTTTTAGGTTCCATGTGAAATTTTCGGGGGTATAGTCCATGATTAAATTTTGCGGGGTATAGAAATAAGGATCTTGGATCGCTGTTTGATGGCTAAAAAATATACGGAAACAATCATCAATGTTCAGAATATATACACAACAAAAATAGGCAAAGTGGTGAACAACCGTCAGCGAAACGAGTTGATATGTATACGTAGTTGATGGATGTTGATGGTTTCAACTCATCTGAAAATATTAGTCAAATATTTTGCCAAGTAGGGATAAGTAGGGTGAAAATTTCAAAATTTTGACACCACAACCTATTATGAAACAACTGTGGGCTTTACATGATTTCTTCTGCCAGGATGATACCGGAGCTGAATGAAATTAGGCAAGGAATCATGCAGAAATTTCGCAAGATTTCTTCTGCATGTGAAACGCCGTACTTTTTGCCTTTGGTGAAAATCCTGAAATTCACATGACCAGCACGGCCAAAAAAAATCGTCGTACAATAAACTCCCATACCCATAGGATCCATGTATGGTATATATACCTACATGAAAACCATAAAACTCAACCAGTCATGTAGGTAAATATACCAGTCCCATGGATCCGTAGTGGGATATAGATAACACAAAAAAATTGGATTTGCTCAAAATGGTTGAGAAAAAGTCTCCGGGCACTACTGAAGCCAAAGAAAACGACCACAAAAATCACAAAAATCACATTTTTCAACTACCATCAAAGACTCTGACTATCATCTCCCTTCGAAGTAATATGAAATCAAACATCTGATAATGAGAAATCACCAAACCATCCTCATGTTTTTTTAATTGCTCAGGTACCAACGATATTCACACTGAAACGGTGCAGTCTCAACATCATCTTTGGACGTAGCAGCACCTCCAGTAGGACCTGTGTACTCATTGGGAAAATGGTGGGGCTCCTTGCGGGGGTGGTACCCTCATATGATTAAAAAACATAAACTACAAACTGTTACTGTAACTGGTTCGCCGTTCGCCAAAAAACATCCTTCGTGAACGGTACAGTACTCTAAACTGCCATGAAACCTGACGAAACATAGGTTCATTCCCGAAGCTAGGTTGTGTTCTGTAGAAGAAATCAATACTAACAGGCAATGTTTATATCACCGAAGTACCACGAGGTTTGTCCTGAAACCCAACAGTCGGCCAAGCGAAAAGGCCCTCTGAATTGTGCCAGCTTCAGGCTGTGGAGTCCATATATTTGGGAGAAAAACTTTTCTGTCTCTGGGATGTGAAAATGTATGATTTGCAGCCTTCTTTTTTTCCCATAAAGACCTTTGTTTTACAAAGGATCTTCAATTAACACATCCAGGGCACCGTTATTTTTACGGTCTTGGACTTGCAAGGGCATGTCTAAGCGTGTTGGAACCTCAACTGTTGACATGGAGAATCTTCCAGGATGTAATATAGCATATAGTCTACATTCTGAATATAATCAGATTTTAAGTATAACATGCTACATAACACATGCTATAGACTTTCTATCTACCATATTCAAACAAACATATATTATGATTGATATGTATAGTATGTAACATATATAAAATCAAATATATATATATATATTGTATGTCAAATAGCTTGCCGGATTTCTGAACCATCAACGGTAATCACCTGTTTCGTCCATGCTTCTCCCGTATCCTCGTTTGGAAAAAACTNTGTGTAGTGTTGTTTTTTGTGTATATGTACGTATCTGCACATGTAGATGTTTCTGTACATGCAACATATGTGAATGTGTATGTATATATATATATATAATTATATATATATATATGTCTGAGTTTATGTATGCTTATGTAAAAATTGAAAAATGCAAATACATTAAATACATAATATATACATACGTATGTGCATCTCATACTAATCAAATACATCTATACAAATTGAGCATCTATATACTTTCCAAAACTGTATCTGTACAACTCCTAAAAAACACATACCCAATTATTATGGTCAACTTTTAGTATAGAATCATTCATAGTTGGACCTGCAAGGGGTGTTGCGAATGGTGACACACTGTTGATGGCTGAAATCCTGCACCACCTGGGATGTATAAAAACCTTGTAAATAATGGGATATTTCCCATATTAACTGGTGCAGGATTTCTTCCATCAACAGTAGTAGTGAATCATCCATTTCTTGTACCGAAACAGCTACCCTCTAGGGAACGATCACATATCCCACCGAATAGGAAGTTCGGAAAATCATCGACTCAAAAGTGCCGGCGATTGTATGGGATATGTTAATTCCCTGGAGGGTATCTATTAAGAAATTCAGTCGAACTGCAAATTACCCTCCCTGAAACTAACATGGCACCTGAAAATACACCCCTGGAAAAGGAAATTCCGATTGGAAACGACCAATTTTAGGTGCCATGTTAGTTTCAGGGAGGGTAGTTCTTACTAAAACTGCAAACCTAATATCTTGTAGCCATGACGCCGATGGTGTCAAATTTCTGCAGTATCTAAGAAGACCATATCCATACCATTCTTGTACGTCTATTTCCCTACACTTGGTTTATTGAAATGGTAAATGGTGGTAAATATATCATGTATGGATCTTGTTGGATGTGTACGTATAAATATATATGTATATATCTAAATATAAATATATATATATATGTAAAGTATCTAATATCAGGCCACTAAAAAAGCTACAGAACACAGTCATCAGTTCCTCCATGGATTTTAGGCTCAAGCAATTCCACAATCGTGATTTTTTTGTCGACTTGGCTGAACAACACCAGACATATCTGCATGAAAAATAAGCATTACCTGGTTTAATGAATCAAGGTTAAACAAACCAGGTATTTAAGGTTAAGGGTATATACATTCATATACATATATATATATATACGTATTTATATATATATATATAGTTGGTGGTCTCAACCCATCTGAAAAATATTAGTCAAACTGGATCATTTCTGCAGATTTAGGGATGAACAAAAACAAATATTTGAATCCTCTACCAACCAAACAAACACTGTGTTTTCACTGCTGACCTCGGTCTCTACCATAATCATGGTTCAGTGATTCCATTGGAGCTACATCCATTTTTCACTGCACCAAAGCTGGGAAGGCTCCGGTTTTTTTTGCGCTCTTAGTAAAACTCGCGGGCTTCCCTTCCGTTGACTCCAAGTTGCGGTGGTTGTAAAGGTTCCTGTTGCGTTAAGGTTGGATATGTTCCTGGGCGGTTGCCACCCCAAAAAAAATGCTCGTTCGAAGGAGAATCCGTGGGCAAAAATCAGAGTAACCCCAACATCGGGTCTGGTAAGTCGTTGTTTTTCGATGGGGCAACTTGGAAAATTCATTCAAGTAATGGCAATGTCATGTGACCCCAGCAAAATCAGGTTGTTGTTTTTCTATTTGGAGAACACAAACACAGGGGTGGCACCTGTGTTGGAACTACAAAATGGCGGAAAACAATTGATTTTGAAGAAATTTCTGCACTTGATAAATATAGTATAGTTAATATATGGATATATAGCCAATTGAACAAACAAAAACTTGTCGACTGGCTGCTTAACGCAAAATACCCAGGTTGCTTAGCCCAGTAGCTGGATTTCTGAAGTATCAGCAGAATCATATTCATACATCAACAACCCCTTCTCTTGTATCCCTAACACCCTGAAAACTAAGATGACAATGGAATAAACAACCAATTGAACATGTATCTTCTATCAAACACGGTGAAGTTCCATTGCCATGTTAGTTTTCTCGGTGGTAATTGAAAAAAACATCGTTCACAGTTGCTTCTCGGATTTGTTGGTTGACAACACAATGACGAAAACACTGTTTGTCACGGCGTGACACCGGAAATATCTGGCTTAGCGGCTTACTTTTTCCCTGTTGCAACCCACGAGCACTACTACGTATGATATAGAAATGGTACGGTACCTAAGGTGAACACCCTACCATCTACCCGAGTCTTTTGATCCATGCAAGTTTTGCAACTAAAGCACCCTACTATCTCATAGTCAAGCCCGACTCATGGAAAAACGCATCCATGAAAAATACCATGATTTTCAGTGAGAAATCATGGTAAGGCCTTTCAAACCAAACAAGGAATACTCAAGTCCCTATGAATCAATCTGGGCAGTCCCCGAATCAATGTATGATTAACTTTACCTAATAATTTACCAGACAGTATCAACCATGTATGTAGGTACATAGATATACCAAATGACACTATGGGATTAGCTGTGCATTGCTACTCACAAGTCATAAGTCATATGTCATTAGGACGTTTTTGGGACAGTTTTTCGGGTCCACATGTCCACCGATAAGCAACTAAAGATGCTAACGTCTATACCATAAAAGAACAGGGCCAGGACCAGAGCCACAAAACAGTTACACCCTGAAAAACTAACATGACATTGGAAAATCCGTGACAATCCACATTTCCAATAGGCAATACATCTTCACATGTTGGATTTTCCATTGTCATGTTAGTCTTTTTTTGAAGTACACCCTGCGAAATTGGACAAATGAAACCAAACAAATTCCTTCAAATTCCATGTTTATGGAAGAAAAACAACTTTACCTTTGAGACGTGAGCAACGTTTGTTCACCCTTTACTGCTTGGTTGATAGGGATCCTTTACAAAATGACTTACTATTATAATCCCTAGTTGGTGATTGAAGCAACCCATCTGAAAAAAAAATGCTCGTCAAATTGGATCATTTGCCCCAGGTAGGGATGAAAAATAAAAAAATCTTTGAGTTGCCACCACCTAGCTATATAACTGGGTTGTTTTTCATCCCCTTTTGTTAACAGCACATTTCACCAGAAACCCAAATGGTCACCGCTCAACCAACTTCCAACCCTTTCGGATGGGCATCATCTCAGTGTTGGTGGCGCCAACAAGCCAGGAAGAGACTTCCTGGGGCAGCGTTGTTTGACCATCTACCCTGTGATTTGGAAGGTTCTGGGGCCCTTTCGCTCCCCAGTTACTAGGGAAATAGATTACCCCTAGCTCCAAATCGCTCCCCCAAGGACTCACAGCCTTTTTACCATTTTTGGGGGATGCACCAACAGAAACTCACGCAAAACTGCTCGGTCCTCGGGACTAAAGGTTGAGCAGTTGTAGTGAGTTATAATGAAACCCCAACAAATTCAAAGGGGCTAGTGGAATAAGGGACTCCCAAAGATGTGCCAAGCTTAGTAAATGCTGATTAACACATGGATAATTAATGATCTAATACCCGGACCTTCTAAAGGGTCCCTCGAATGGTTCTGTTACAGGGTATGAATTCACAGTCCCTTAGGGTACTGGAAGGTGCTGGTAGTTATAATCGAGTTATGACTTTGTTATCACCTCAATGTAAGCCAGATTTATAGGCGGTGTATCACGGTATAACGCACTTACTTTCCATTTACTCAATTCCAATGGGACATCCTAGACTAGGTTTTGATGTCAACATGATTCTTACTCGGAAACAATCCTTGTTTGAAGAGTTAGTTTTGGGAAAAAATCCACCCGCAACATCATGATTGACCATGTTGCCTTGAACATCTTTTCACATACAGGTGCAGTAAGTTTACATCATCTGCTTGAAACAAATCCTGACACGAACCAAATAATAATCCTGTAAAATAGTCTTCCCTAGGCGTCTCCAAAACAGTATAGATGTGTTCGGTCTTGCCTATGGCATCATGATTTTTTGTCTTCTTGCCAACACTTTCAAGTTGCAGCACGAAGGAGATAAGAATTATAAATAATAATGCTTATATATCTGGTTATCAATTTGAGCATCATGAGCAATACCTATCCCCTAGAAGGATAGAACTATAACGCATATTCCCGCTGAAATGAGGATGGTGATGGTTCCATGTCTCTCAAACTTGAACATATTATTTCACCCACCATCTTTCAGGGTTTGCTACATGTCCCCTTCAACATCGCTGAAAAAGGCTGCAAAAAAAAAACAGTGATCAAAACCCTTGTTACATTACGTTATACTGGTTGTTTAATAGGGATGCCTTTAATGGTTTATGAATTAATGCCTGTAAAACTGGGTAGTACAATCCCCTACATAACCATAAACACAACCAGGTTTTCTTCATTGCTCAATTCACAGCATAAAGCTCCGCATCAGTGAAGGATGTGCAACGTACCACAAATGGTAGGCCCCTAACAATACACTTCCCATGGGCACAGATCCCCTTTAACTTGAAGGCTTGGTCTCACTTTGAAACCCTTGACACTGAAGCAATGGTTGAATAGATACACTCCACAAAGGCCGGCAACATTGACATAAGTTTAACACAACCATCATTTTTGTGGCGTCACTTTCATACACCCAAACACTCAATGTATATTCATCTACATGTACTGTACAAATTAACCATTCATATAGGCAAATCTACCATAAACAATAGTGTCTTATAGACAGTGAACAGGTATGAACAAGGACTGGCATAATTACATTTTTTGAAGAGAGTCCATACAAAGTTTCATTTGTGACTGTTACTTGGTTGGTGGGCAGATTCAAGTCATATATATCTGGGCAACTTACTATAGAACCTGAATTAACGGGATTTTCAGGGGGATTCCCTTACGTTGCGTCTGATAGCCCGTGTTGGGCCTGTGTCCCCCTTACTAAACCGCCATTTACGATGACCAACCGGCGGTTTGGTCGCTATAATTTGCATAGATACTTGCTTGAAGATTAAAGGGGCCAACCTTGTTCATAGGGAAAATGGTGGGAAAACCCTTGGGACGAAGGGCCTCCAATAACAACCCCAAATACACGTTATATTATGTGGGTGTTTATTGGGTCCCAATCCCCTTTAAAAGGGCTCCAACAGGGTGGGTTAAACAGCTAGCGACCACTGTTCCTCTCCCAAGCAACGAGAAAAGCATCACCGTGCCCAACACCTGTGCTTTGTTTCGACATGTCTGCGGTGTCCGGATGGGTGGAAGTGATCCTAAGAATCGTTAGGAATCGTTGGTTTGTTTATGTTTGTTTCACCTATTTAGCGGGAGTTACAACCTACTTATAACCCATAGGATCCATGTATGGTATATATACCTACATTTACCATAAAAATCAACGAAATGTAGGTAAATATACCAGTCCCATGGATCCTATGGGTAAAAGGGGTTATAATTAATCCATTTACTAAAGTACCAGCAAGACATCCCAGGCCAAGAAGTCCACTGATTTCGGGCTGAAAATAATCACCCCAGTGAGTTACCCATAATATTTTGTCATTGTAGCGGTGAAATAACTCCATGTATGACTAAATTTACCTATCACCCTCCCCTGAAACTAACAGCTTACACCTGATCATTGATGGTTTGAAGACTGTTTTCCTTTGAAGACGGCCTATTTTCAGGTGCAAAACCCAGTGTCCGACACACCAATGGGCGGCTAAATGCATGTAAATGGGACATCTTAAGCAAACCGGATTGGGAATTGAACCGATCGTCTCAAGAGCATTCCACAGGCATTTGCCAAATCGATTCATAACCCGCTGTGGGGAAGTGCATGTACCAACCAATAATGACAGCAACATGGCTGTTTGGACTAGTCATTTGGTCATTGCAACAAAATTACATTCTGATTTTCTTTCTTAAGTTTTCTTAAGTTACCTTTTCTCATCAAAATGGTACACATTCTCAAAATGTATCAACGTCAGCAAACAAAAAAATACACCTACCCTGTTTCTGCGACGAAAGTGGTACCTAACAACGAAAGAAATAGACAACCCCGAAAACTTTTCGCCCCAAACTGTGGACCCCAGCCATCGATCATGTTGCCAACTGTGGACCCGAGGTCAGGCATATGACAGTCAATTTGTTTGTGTCAAAGATGAGCGAAATTTGAGAAGAAATTCTAGTTGGTGGTTTCAGCCCATCTGAAAAATATTAGTCAAATTGAATCATCTCCCGAGGTAGGGATGAACATAAAAAAATATTTGAAGCCACCACCTAGAATTTATACCTGGACCTTCCAGTTTTTTTTGTGCCAAACGATTCCTTTACTTCGAAAAAAATCACCATCTCTGTGAGTTGCTTTTGGCACTGGTTTGGGAAGGTGGTTGGTAGAGAGTTATTGAAAAACAATAGAGTTATCTACCTCTCATGATGCCGGTGTCACAATGAAATCAATGAACCATGTCACAGGCACGAGTGATGGTGAACATTGGAATGACCAAAATCTAATACATGACAACATTACTGTACACGTCTGGTCTCAATACATGCAATTGATTCTTTGACCAAACGGGATTCCATGCGAATGTGTTTTCCTTTTTGTTCCTCTCAGTTGTTGGGCAGAAACGCGCTGATGTGTGGTACGACCGGTAGAGGAAAAGGTAACCTGGTAACCAACGGAACAACCCACCCAAAGATATCAACATGGACATTTAACCATGGAGATTGAATGTAAAAAGGGTTAATAACGTATATTATATGGTGTAATTATAGTGGTACATGCGCACATCATTTCATTATGCATTTCTGTCAAACATATTGTTTTGCTATTGCTCTAACATTGATGTTGAATAGTGTTCAGTTCTATCAACATAGCAGGCGCCCGCTGAACTGGTCCTAGTGGAAAAGTAAGATACAACTTTTCTTGATGCCTGAAATCCTGCAATACCCTCTCCCAAACACTCAATCTATGCTACACTAGCTGGTGGTTTCGACTCACCTGAAAAACATTGTATACTCAAATTGGATCATCTCCTCAGGTAGGGATGAAAAAAACGCCATGTGGCATATTTACCAACATTTGGGTAGTTTACGGGGGTAAATGTAGGTAAATACTAACACCATACATTGAGTGGGTAAAGGTATTACTTTTTGCGAACATTAAAAACATTTACACGGAACGCAAAGCCATGGAGGTTGGGTTCAAATGAGTTTCCTCACTTAGCGAATGGAACCCTGAAATAAAAGTTTGAACTTTATTTTTCCTACTAAATATGTAATCCCAAAAAGTTCAAAGTTTGGCCATTGGCCAAGTAAGTTTTCCTTTTCAATTGTGTGATTTTCAGGCATCATCTTAATTTTCCCGGGGGTAAAGGTTTTTACCATTCCAACTGCTGCCAGGATTTCAGCCATCAAAATGTCTCTTTCTATCATATTTTTGTTTAGCACGAAGCAAGAAGAAACAAGTTTCTGCATAATGCCATTACAATATTGGGGTTGTAGGTTTGTTTTTTTTGTTCTTGTTCAATTCCAAACATCAAGCTGACATCAAGATTTCATGTCGACGGTATGGATTCAAGTCTCTTGTCCTAAATAAAACATCGTCTCAAGGATGGTAACCAAACTCAATGAACACATCTAATCCTGGACAAAACGTCGCACATTTTGGCGGGCTGATCCCAAACAAAAACAGCAGAAACCACTTGAACAACTCCCAAATGTGTCAGGTGAGCTGGTTTCAGTGCGATTTTTCACCAACCTAGGTTTCCCTGAAATAAGGAGATTTCCCTTACTTTTCACCACCATTTGGAGTGAAAACTCGTGTGAGGTCGCTATAATTTGACCAGAAATATACCATACATTGATCCTTATTAGTCCCACAGGGTCAATTTTCAGGGGTTGTAGATTTTTTTCCCTGAATTCCCAAGAGAAACCTTGGAAAGCAGCAATATTTAGATCTGTATAACTACCATCTGCGGCGGCGGGCGTTTCCGAAAATGTTTCGGGGACAAATCTGCGACCTTGACAGCACTGCATGGGCCACCCCTGCGATGGGAGGATATAATTACGGACCTCCGCCTGCGACTCATCCGCGAAGTCCACATAGGCATGGCCTAGCCTTGCGTTGTTTCCATGGGACTGGCATATTTACCTACTCATTTACTATATGAATTCACCTGACTGTAGGTAGATATACCATACATTGAGCATCTGGGGGTATGTTTTTCCTTTGTGTCCTTCCAAAGTGGCACCAACCCCCACATATACAAATTGTAATCTACATTGAAATACTTTGTGGCACAAAATTATATGTGGCAAAAAAAATAGAATATACATATTAGTGGCACCAACACTTTCTTCAACAATCCTCCTGCTGGATCTTTTGGAATTACTTCTTTCGCCTTTATGGACCGTGAATTCCCTCACTATTTAGATATACCTTTTTAAGATGCCCCATCAGTAAACGTGGTCTTGGTTGTTTTCACGTTTTGACCCACATGGCATCATATCAAGCCAACCTTCCTGCCACTTTTTTGTCCACTTCGATTTGCTTTTGTCTTCAGTTGAACATTAAAAAGCGTTACTTCGGTTCAAGAAATCATTTACCAAACAAAATTTGAAGACAGCCCTACCTGTTTAATAACCATCTCCCAAATAAGCATAATGTCGAATTGGATATTAAAATGTTATTCAAAATGTGGGTTCTGATTTATGGATGTTTGGATGTATTCCAAGTTGTACTGATGGCATAAGCTCCTCAAACTTATCATTGAACCACGTTTTTCACCAGCATGACCACAGTGATTCTCATAGAGGACATCCCAAATGCCCATCCTCTCACCACTGAACTTGTCAATCTTGATACAAACGCGCTTCACCTGCGAAAGCTGTCGTGATGTTGCGTTTTTTTTACGGTAGGACTGTTAAACTGTTACCCTCCCTGAAGCTAACATAGCACCTGAAAATGGACGGTTTGAACACTAGTTTCCTTTTAGGATGGCCTATTTTCAGGTGCTATGTTAGTTTCAGGGAGTGTAAACACATCATCAAATGTTTGCTCCGCTTTCGGTACATTGCTAGTAACTTCAACCAAAACAACATCAATAAAGTTGAACAGAACAAAACTAAATACTAAACTCTAGGAAGTCTATCTATCAACCAACAAATCTAATTCATGTTGCGTGTGAAATCATGCAACGCATGATATTTTTCACCCACAGAAATGGCATGCCATCATTTGCTACCTTAGGTATATGGATCAAATATCATATCTTGTTTGAAACCGCCCACCTCTGTTTGAATGTGGTTTTACTGGAACCCTCAATTTTTTCGACACCGAAAAAAAACATCCGGAAAAAACTTGGGGGGATCTTCAGGTGCTCAAATCACCGCTCAGGCTGAGGCCCAAGAAAAAATACAACATGCTGCTTCACCATAAATCCGGCCACTTCAAAACCAAAGGTGATTTCAGTAGCCAAATTTAGACCAAATGTAGGTAAATATACCGTACCATACATTGAGCATTTGGGTATGGGATTAACATGATGTTTCACGTATTTCCTCATGTTTTTTTGCCGGACTTTGTGCATCAACAAAAACGGCTTTGTATGCTTTGCATGCGAAGGTGGTAGTTTGGCTTCATGGGATCAGCTTGCGGTTGCCTCGCCACACTCCTTGAAGTGTTCGTAGAGCCTGGGTTACAAACAAACATGTCAGAAGTGGTAAGAAGTCAGAGGATTTTGTACAGGATTATCCCCCCTGAAATCTAACATGGCTACCAAAAAAAATAGCCATGTTTGAAGCCGGAGGTACATCTTCCAAGCCATCAGTTTTGGTATCCAACCGTTAGTTTTCCGGGGGGTGTACAGTATAACTTGGGTTACAACCCTGAACCCCAGGATTCCAGTCACCATCAGGATCATTATATAGATATATATATATACATATATCTTTTACAGCAGATCCCTATAGACCTTCATTTTGCCACTGGCATCCTGGGAGGGGGGGACAACCCCAACCCTCCCCTGAAACTAACAGTGAAAACACCCTGGAAATGAATGGTTGGAAGATGGGGCCCGGCACCTTTGGAAGGGGCAAGCTGCTGTTATTAACCACCAATTTTCAGGTGGCGAAAAATTCCCAACCGGGCAACGGCAAGTTGTTGGTGGTGATGGAAGTTGCCAAGGGAAGTGCAATCATACTATTCCTCAGAAGTTTTCGAGGAGATAATGACATCTAAAATTTGTTGGAATCCAGACCAGGATCATGAAATCCTAAGGGGGTCCCCCCCTTTGCCACCCCCACCTGTGTCAGTTATATAAGTTATATTTAAGATCATATTACCATCTTAATATACCCTCAATAAGGCCTTATTATCCTGAGGATTGATGAGACCTCAATCCAAATCCCCAGATTAGGATTGGATTGCCAGTGGAAATCCCGGATTCTTAGGACATACAAACGGATCCATTAAGTTATCATATGACTAGGATGCCCCCCGAGTCATTGCAATTTCCATGGACAAAAAACATGGGATATTTATATGACATTTATATGAACGACCGGGACCCAAGTGGCACCCCACAAAAGAACCTCAAAAACACTTGGCAACAAAAACCTTCATTTTTTTTTTTGTGGCACGAAAGGTTGAAACTCTGAATAGCACCAAGTCATTTTGGGAACCTGCAGCAGGTATGAATTGTCCCACCTCCAAAATTTTCCGAAAGGTTGGGTGAAATTTCAGATGAGCCAAGAAATTGTTTTTTTTTCATAACTTGCCCTCCATGAAACTAACAGCAAAAGCCCCTGAAAATAGAGCCCTGGAAAGGAGATTCCTATTGGAAACAACAATTTTTAGAGTTTTTAGTTAGTTTCAGGGAGGGTAATATAATGACAGCTCAAACAAAAGAACACCTCAGAATGTCTTGATAGGCCCTAAATAACCCCTTGAAAAATATGAGTCAAAATGGGAATCTTCCCCAAGGATCGGGGTGAAAATAAACAATATTTGAAACCACCACCTAGCTTTAGTTGATTTCTTAGTACTTAAATTCAACAATCTGAGAAGTTTCGGCTTGGTGCTTTACCAGGGGTCACCACCCACCAGCACCGCAACGACCTCCAGCTGTGAATGACTGACTTCACGGTCCGAGCAACTGTTCTGGATACATCTCATCTTCACCTTCCAAACCTCCCACATACACAGAGCAGCCCTCAGGGTACCTGGCAACTAGGTGATGATGATGATGATGATGATGATGATGATGATGATGATGATGATGATGATTGACACATATACCAAACATGAAACAACAACTAAGTAGGGGGGGCAAAAGATCAAACAGGCCTTGGTGTTTACCGATCTTATCCAATTTTGAGTGTTTCCAGAAAGATTTTGGGAATATTTCCATACGAACGTCTTATCATTCAAAGATATTCCAAGGTCAAAAGTTTGCCATTTTGCCATTTTGCACAACGAGAACACGCGGCTTCCCATTCCGAAACCAAATCTCCAGTCTTCCTCTCAATCCTTCAGTGAAACAACCACCTTTCAAAGGGATGTATCCCTTTCACCCGTCGAAAATAATAGGATATTTAGCCAACCTCAACTGGTGAACATAGGATTTCTGGTTGCCATCAACTGGATTCGATTGCCCTCTGGAATGGATTGACTCGAATCATTTTGAGGAGTTCCAATCCTCCGAACAGGAGGCACAAATGGTTGGGGTTCTAGGTCTCATATTGCTTGGAAGTCTACCAGAGGTTTGGACCCTGACGTGATTGTCACTTGTTACTTCTTGGAAAAAAAATAGATGGTACAATCCCCCCAAATGGTCATCATCCGGGCCCAACATGTTATGGTCAATAGGGTCAATATAGACTTTAATACATAGGCACTGGAGTTTTTGTGCTGCATATAACACATATATGAAAATATCGCATGAATGTATCTATATGCATGTATGTAAAAAAAATATACTTATGATGACATAAATAGATATCTAAATACATTTGTAAACTATCAAAAATACAAGCACTTATAAACTTATAGAGAACTCCCATTGTGAAAACTCCACGTGAGGAAGGGACACATTCATTGATTTTCATCCACAGGTTCACATCAAAAGGGCACTGTTCTCGCATGGCAATGGAAATTGCCTGAGATAGACCCTGCTCCTGGTTTCCAGGGTTTCCGATCAGGGTTTGATCACGGGATTGTTTTTCCCAAAAAAAAATCATAAAAGGAATTAAAAAAATGCCGCCCTCCTTGAAGGGCTAACATTGCACCTGAAATACTGCGGTTGGAAGATGAGTTTCCTTTGGGAAGGCTTCCTGTTGGTGCTAAGTTAGTTTTGGGGAGTGTATATAATGTATATAATGTATATAATGTATATAATGTATATATATAAATCAACTATGGAATAGGATAGTTCTTTTTTTTGACCACGTGGAACTCAATGTTGGTGTCCATGTTCTTAAGCATCTCCTGAAGATAATTTGAAAGCCTGACAATTCATGATGCACCACCATCTGGTAAATCATGTTGGCATATCTTGGCTCAGTTTGCCGGTTATATCTTGTAGTCGCATAATGGTAAGTTATCATTGCAAAATGCCTGGAAAATATTGCCCAATATCACTTGAGAGGAAGGTGCGCATACCAACTACGAGTCATCTAGATGCCGCATCGCTTCGGGGCATGGGCGACATCAGCCTGTCCGTCAACTAAAGCTACAAAAGGTGGAATATTCCCATCATCACTGAAGATATATAAGATATAAGCAAAATCAAACTCGTGTACAAAATGTCTTGATGTTTTTTTTTCACATATGTTGTGTTTGAAAGGCCGCCAAAAGAAAAATAGGGAAACGAATCAATAGACATCTTTGTTAAATCACAAGACATTTCAGGTACCTAAAATGGAGGTACTCACCTGTACAAGCTGTATGTAAGGCTTATGTAAGGGAAAACCCACCCAAAAATAGCCTTATAAGGTTCAGGATTCCTCCATTTTAGGTACCTGAAACTTTTGGTGATTAAATATGGCAGCCAATCATGACATGTGCACAACCCCCCACATAGCTAGATCCACTGCTCCATCGCGTTCATAGATTCATATCAGCCTGGAAATTTTGCACCCAAATGCCACATGGGCAACGGCAACGTTGCCCTGACATGACATGAAATACTGATTGGTTCCTAATGGCTTATCTAGTTGCTGGTTTCAACCCATCTCAAAAATATTAGGCAAATTGGACTATTTCCCCAAATAGGGATGAACATTAAAAATACAGTATTTGAAACCACCACCCAGTTATGAAATAACCCCCGTATAACTGCGTAGTTGTTTATCCCCTATATATGTATAACAATATATATATAGGAATAAATATACAGCCAATAAGCGGGGGTTTGGTCACCCCTCACATCCGTTTCTCATCTGCCAACTGCCAACTTTGTATTTGTACATCGAAAACTCCATGTAACTCCTGACATTCTACTTGTTGCTTAATGACAGGATCCTTATGAAATGGCTTGTTATATCATTAAAATCCCATGTAACTAATTATATACCCATATATTAAATATCTGCTTATAGTATATATATATGTACTCAAACATATATAACAACCAACCAGTTCTTTTGTTCAAAATCACTGCTCAGGTAGCATCATTTTCCGCCAACCCCCCCATCTCGGGATCTCGCCGTCCTCCACTATGGGTGCCTTGGTCGTATCTTCGGATGCCTGGCCAATGCGGTTTGGAAGATCATCCCAAGACTTGCAAGTGGTCAATAACCATCCCTAGTCTTCCAAATACCTTCTGAGTAGGTGTTTGGACCCACAAATACCTCCTGAGAAGACCTTTAGGGGGTCCAAACACCTACTCACAAGGTATTTGGAGGATGTTGGAAGACTAGGGCATGGTTTGTAATACACCCATGTTCACTGTTGCAAGGATGTCTCTGGCTCTCTTTGTTGACTTGAATACTACTTCTATTTTCTTTATCAAGTAATTACATATCATATCTGCTAGGTGAACAACAATACAATATATAATGTGAACACCGTGATACGGTTCAGATGTTTCTCCTTTCCAAAACAGGTGATCTGCCGGTTCCAGCCGTTGATTTTCTGGGGGATAAACATATTCCATATATTCGGTATATTTACCATAAAGAATTCATCAACCAAATCAACCAAGCGAATTTTTCCAATGATATACCATACATTCGGATCGATCCGTGTAGGGCCGACATGGGTATAAAACAACACACACAAATATATATAATATGTGTACTAGTTGGTGGTTTCCACCCATTTGAAAAATATTAGTCAAGTTGGATCATTTCCCCAGGTAGGGATGAACATAAAAAATATTTGAGTTGAAACCACCTAGTCTTCTCTTCAAACCACCCTTGCTTGACAGAAATGGTGGGTATACCCCATGGCCCAATGGCACCCGGGTATACATACATTACGCATCCAAGGGTGGGACAACAACGGTCTTTTTTTCAAAGTCGCGAATCGCACATCGCAGACGGGTCATGGTCATGGTGGCAAACAACTTTGGAAAATGATATCTGGGTTAACGATACAAAATGTTCATGGTTCAGAAATCCTGCACCAGTTGAGGTTGGTAGTTTTATCTCGTTATTTACAGGGTTTTATACATCCCAGGTGGTTGTTTGGGATTTCTTCCATCAACAGTATATAGTACTTCATCAGATATTTCAGCCCAGCCATCTCAGCTTGTCAAGCGGCCTTTTTTCTACACTGGGGTTGGGGAAGCCCATTTTGGGACCCCTATCATGCAGGGGTTTCCAAACAAAATGTACTTCATCAACTCAATTAAAGATTCTTGAAGTTCCCTTCTTTTTTTAAACACATTTCAAATAGGGTCAGCTGAGGTCGTCTTAGTTTTGCCTTACCATTCTACTTTTCTGTATCACCAAGCTGGTGCAGATTCTTACAGTAGTTCGCCACAACGACGCGATTCGCGATTCCACCATGCATGAGGTTGATTGTTTTGACAACCTCAACTCAAAACGAAACTCTCAATACATTTCGAATAGCAACAAAAATGTAGGGTAAAGATGAGTAAAGTGAGGTCAAATTGTGTTGAACTTAAAACTTATCAGCCACATGTTCATTGAGCTTGTCACACATTTGTCTACCTATAGTTGGTGGTTGAACCAACCCATTTTTAAAAAACATTATATAGTCAAATTGGATCATTTCCCGAATTTGAGGGGTTAAAAGATACATAACAAAACATGTTGAAACCACCACCTACTTCACAGCTTTTCAAGGGTCACAACACCAGAGTCTTGCATTTCCACAAGGAGCGGTACAGCAGCAGGGTGAGGTTTTACGGCCTCTCGGGGACATCTACATGAGCGAAGTGATGGCCTAAATTAGATAGTCTTGGGGGGATATATGTTAAAGTTACAACCCCTATAAATGGCCGAAAATAAATGGGTAACTGGGGTTATAACCCTCTTTCAAGTAGGGTTATAACTCTGTTTATAGGGGTGAGATAACCCCAGTTACCCATTTATTTTCGGCCATTTGAAGGGGTTATAACTCCACTTATAACTCGTAGGGGCCCACCTTGCAGGGGGATATATGTCTAACTCAAATGCTCTAATGTGACGAAGGGAATATTTACCTAATTACATGAAAACGATAAAGTTAAGCCAAAGGTAGGAAAATATAACATACATGGAGCATATGGGTAAGTGGATTTTTTTCTGTTGGACCTTGCAATAAGCAGTTGGTGGTTGAACCACCCATCTGAAAAAAACAAATGCGCAAGTCAAATTGGATCATTTCAGGTAGGGCTGAAAATTCTAAAAAATATTTGAAACCACCACTTAGATGATGATGGTCAATCAAACCCACCCTTTCCTTCATACAGGGTAACTTGAGTGGAGGTTACGTGGGATTTTCCATGCTTGTTACAGATTCCTTCAAGTGTTTTTGGGGGTTGCATGATTCATGCCACATGGATCTATATTTGGACATGTCTTTAATTATTTTGCAAAAAAACTAAGTGCCACTGCATCACTGTTGCTGCAAGATGTTTTTTTAACTTACCAACCACTATTTAGATCTATTTAGTATGGTCAAATTCATCAGACCCTGCCCCCCTGGTTTCTACCCAGTTAAACAAAACTGGTTTGTGAAAAATTAGATCATTTCTACCGATCGATCGGATGATCATTACCAAATCTCCCTTCCAGGGTTCCCGGGTTCCCAAACAAAAACTTCCCTGATTTCCTCAGTTCCCCCCAAAAAAACAACCAGGCAAAACTTAGGTTTTCCTGCATTTTTTCGGGGACTAAAGGTTGAGCACTGCTCTTAGTGAGTTACTTTTCAAAAAAAAACAAATCTTAAGGGGCCAAAGGGTATAAGGGACGATGAACCAAAGATTTGACAAGGAAAATTTATGAAGTTCAGATCCTTCAAATACGTTCGGCGCCAGGGATGAATGTGAAGAATCGGTGGTGAATGAAAAAATCTTCTACCAAGCTCCAAATACCCCAGATGTTTGTGAACGTTTGGAATGATTTTACTGATACAACATGTTGAAGTGACATCGCCATCATGGTCATGTCATCATATTCATTCACCCAAAAAAATGGACATGCTGGTGAGAATACTTCAGGGGCCGACAAGATCCTTTGTTGCTCACATAATTCTGGGTTGATAAACCCAACAACAAACTGGAATTACATGGAATTACGGTGAAAGAATCCTCTCTCTCTCAATAAATATATATATTTATATATATATGTACTTTGTCAGTACAACCCAAACAGCCATCGATTTTTCACCGCTTGGCATGAACATCTTCTTCACATGAGTCAACCAAAAATGCCGTGTGGTATTCCAAAATAGTAAAATGTCCAGAATGGGCTATAGTCATCCCCACATCCGTAGTAAAGGAGTTCATACCCAATGTAAATCCAAACCACAGAAGTCATTCTAGATTACCAAGCCAAACAATGCACCATCCGAGTCAGCCGCCAGTGACAACAAGTCAAGATGTCCATAGATTGGCATTGTTTGATGTTCTCTTGACATCATAGATACATGATATTGTATAGTTTGTATCCGAAATGCTGGATGCATTAAACATATTCCCTTCTACATTTGCCCCAGAAATGTGTAGGCATGTTTGAACCAATGCCAGTAATGACTAAAAAACTTGGGATGACGGGTCCCCTCGAACTGACCTCTAGGTTTTCTGATGGTCACTTGTTTACCTCACTAAGTCAAAAGGACTATGATTCATTTTAGAAAAAATTCTTTACTTCGAGTGATCCCCACATGACATGTTGGGTGAGGTTGTCAGGTGAGGGTTGTCATTGAGAATATGATGGGAAGAATGGAGAATTTGAGAACATTGATTTCAGGTTTCCTTGGCTTAGTGATACTAGTGAGATGGGCTTTGGTCACGATGTTCCTTTCTTGAACTACTCAGACAGGCTGCCGCATCCATCGGACTTATGTCAGCCTGATCGGGTCAGGTGAGGGTAGACATACAACTCATCTCCTGAAATGTG
>DF240270.1:25946-129717 GCA_000507305.1 Breviolum minutum Mf 1.05b.01
TTCTGACATATCTTCTGTCATTCTTTCTGACAAATTTTCTGACACAATACTTGAGGTCCGGCACGCCACACTGAACTCACAGGATCGCGGTTGGGGTCCGGGACGCCACACTGAATTCGCAGGATCGCGGTTGGGGTCCGGCACGCCACACCGGTACGCCACACTGCACTCACAGGATCGCGGTTGAAGTCCAGCACGCCACACAGAACTCACAGGATCGCAGTTGAGGTCCGACATGCCACACTGAACACACAGAATCGCAACAGGACAAGGAGACGGAAGACGAGGCGGAGGAGAAGGAGAAGGAGAAGGAGGAGAAGGAGGAGAAGAGACTGACATAAAATCTAACAACCCTCACCTGACAGGTGGGGAATAAATTGTTTTTGTTCCTACTATATAAATGTCTAAAAAACCACCTGGGAACCCCGGATCGCATGGATATCACATCGCCACTCCCATGTAACGTCCCGTCAAGACACCTGGAGTGCTGCGATCACCTGTGAGAATGTCACAGGATCCTCGGGAGACTGGCTGGCAAATTCACCCGACTTGAGTCGATGTATTTCCTCCCCAAAACTAACCTGAAGATAGGCCGAAACCCAAAAGGAAAGTAGTATTCCAACCATCCGTTTTCAGGTGCGAACTGTTAGTTTCAGGGAGGGTATTTCCTCTCGAACATGGTGATATGTTTCAGCAATCGCTATGTTAAGTTACTGGAGGGTGGCGATCGGGGCCTTTTTTGGTTGTTAACACTAGGGCTGGCCAGATGACACTGATGCGCCCTCAAAGTCCAATCACCACCAGAGTTTAGATCCACTTAGTAGTTAGTAACCCCCATTTGTAAGCCATCAAGTTCGGCCATTTGGAAGGGGTCCCACAACCCTATCCTTTGGGGACGAAAACGAATCGTGTTTATTAGCCATCTACTAAATAGGATGATCTTCCAAGCATACCTCTAGATGAACATCCGGCTTTACCAGTTGAAAAATTAGGTATACACCCCCGAAAACTGAACCCCTAAAATGGAGGTTTGGTGGAAGATTATTTTCCTTTTCAGAAGGGTGACTTTCAGGTTCTATGTGAATTTTCGGGGGAGTAAATATCTCATGATTTCACCGTTATTTTTTTGATGTACCTCAATCTCAATTATAGGTGCAGCTATTGACTGCAGAACGGAATGTCATCTCAGGAGTTGTGTGGAAACAATTTGTTCATTTCTGTCCTCAAATTTGGAACCAAGGGTTGAAAAACAACCGTTTTGTACTATAGCCAACTCATGGTCGTGATTTCTTCGCTTCGCAAGGTCACGCTCCGAGGTTAAATTATGGGGCCTCACTGCTGGACAGATTTGAAAATTTGTCATCAAAGATGCTGCTTCCACCGAACTTCGGCGTAACTCCTGAAGGCCAGGAAGTTTTAGAATTTCATCGTTCGAGCATGTTTTGGGCCCCCTTTCACACTAGATCTTTCTCCTACCAAAAAAGGGAATGGGAAATTTGGTTGCATACAAATTTAAAACATGTGGAATTATTGTGAATTGACATGGACACATACTTCCACATATTTTTGCCATAATTGGAGCATGCAAAACCCCTAAATACTGACGGCAGTTGCATCACCTTTTGCATCACCTGCAACCTTTCACCCACAACAACATTGATGGAACTTGTTGGTTTCGTGGAGTCAAAACCTTGGAAAACACCCATCACATGTTTATGTCATCAAAGTTTGTTCCAAGTGTTTTGCTGTTAGAAATGGTCTTCTGAAATGGTTTGAACAGTATAAGCTGAAACAAGGCACATGAGTTCCACCAATGCAACATATTGTTTCTTGTGGCATACGTTCTGAAAAAAAGTCATTGTAAGAAAAAAGGTAGGGTATAATTCACCTACATTTGGGTAGGGGGCTTAATCACGGTATAAACCTAAAACATGCCTTTTCAACGTTTGCATTTAACAACTTGGGAAACATTACAATTCACAACCGTTGTGGACTGATATGCAAGTTGCCCGCTAATATGTTCCTAGGCTACTGGGTACATTAAGATGATCACTGATGCAAATCGCAGACAGGTTTCGCTGCCTTTCATAGATTCATGACTCATGTGACATGCGTTGGGTGTGGCCCCCTAACATTGACAGTGACCAGTAGGATTGGTACATTTGTTTAATCAGTTTTAGTAGGGATTTCTACAAACCTTCATTTCCCACTGTTACAGAGAGGAAGCCACACCCAAGGTATACATACATGCGGCCGCGGCCGATCAAACTGCGCATCCAATCCAAAGTCGATGTGGACATTCCATTTGGGTATACCAGTCGAAATGAAGATGATGGTCCAACACCGTACGAATTTATTAAAAACGCACCTTACCTGCGTTGATAGATAATGTTACCACTTGAAATTGTCCGGTGAAACTATTTCGAAGCATTGAAGCATGAAAATCAACGCTGACTTTGACACATGAAGGGAGCTTGTTTGTGGAGGGCCAGCGGGGTCAGGCCCCTCAAAAAGGCTTCAGGTTTATTCAAGCAAAACTGTTTACATTGTTGGGTTAGTCTTCAAATTACAAAAATTTGGTCCTATGGGTAGGTAACCATATCACCCATGTTTTTGTCAAAGCGTGGTGTGGAACTATCACTACGTACCTTTCCACTAAACTTTAGGATATCTTTTTGGTGGTGTGAGCCTTCCTATTCGCATCTGTTTGTTGAAAATCATTTCCCCCAACAAAATCTCGGACCTCCAAAAGCGACAAGGCGCACTGCCTTAGAGGAAAAAACTCTAACAGGACGAATTTTCAGGATAATTTTCGACCAGTGAAGGAGTCAATCATCTAACTATAGGTGGTGTTTTCTTCTCCATATGTTTTTTAGGGTAGGAAAACATATCCAAGCAAAAACCTTCAAGAAACCACCAAGCCATAAAAGATATTTTGAGTGCATTGAAAACTAATTCATCATGGTTAATCATCACCTTATACGGCCAAAGTCGTTTCCAGGAAATTCTGTGAGTGAGTTTCGGTTTCCGAATCTACGGGAACAAAGCCCAGAAAAAAAAACTTATAAATGATCCTGGGGTGGTATTTCAGAAGGGGAGAATATGGATATGTAATCACATTGACAAGTGTGCTGGGATTTCAACGTTTTGATGTGGCTTTGGTGGTTTATATCCCTGATGCTCCATTTATGAAATATTCATCTACATTTGGCAAGAAATATGGTAAATGTAGGTAAATATTCCCTACATGGAGCATCAGGGTATGTCAAAAGGATTGACACCATTTGATGCGTTTTTTTTGGGGATCTCTCATCATTTGGCAGTCGCACGAAAAAAAAACACAGCTCCATCATGTGAATTGCAGCAAAGTGGAGCTTTGCTTCATCTGTAACATGGGCCAACACCACCCAAAAATCTAACCTAATAGGCATCAAAGAATGATGGGGCCTGGGAACATTCATATATCTGACTCCTTTCAAACATGGCGGGGCGTTTTTTGGGCTATCCAGGATCGTTTCATGGGCCATGGGCTTCCATTGCGGCTTCATGCTTGTCCAAGGAGCCATTGAAGGCCCAACTGGCATGCTGCAATGCTGGCATTATAAGAAATGATGCTTCCCAAAAGCATGGCGGCGTGCATTTCATTCAGCAGCCTTGGGATTTCGAACCCCACGAAAAATGTCAGAGACCACCCCAAAAAATGTATTGCGATTGTGTAGGTGTTGAAGCCCATGAAGTGTTCAGTGAATTTCATGCTTGAAAATGGTCATTGATAAATAATGTAGATTGGTAAGTCCATTCAAGATGGAGATAAGATTATCCTAGATTTACTTAAGATATTCACATGATGCCAAATTATGTTGGTTTAGTTCCTGCCAAAAAGCGACATGTTTGTCTTCCGAGTCTGAACAACTTGTAAACAGAAATGACATGATGTTAATAAGTTTGGCGGGATTAAAAAAGGCAACTAAATACACATGTTGATTAAAAAACTGCATGGGTTTGCTTCGTTGAAAATGCCGGGAAAAGGAAACAATTGTTTCCCCAATCACCCAAACATTCCCAACATGTTGATACACCATGGTGATTTGCCATAACCAGAAGGAAATCCAAGAAAGTCAAATAGATTCTACTTTGGACTTTCAGAAATGCTCACCTGCCCATTGAAAATTCCTTTGAAATATTGCCAACAAAAACAACATTGGTTTAACTTGTGAAGAAATCGAACAATGATTTTCATTGCTAGCACAATCTCACAATCAATCATGTTGTCCTTATGGTTAGCATTGACCTTTTGAAATGAAATTTCTGCATCCCAATAAAATGAGAACACATGTCAATACTCAACTAGTTGGTGGTTTCAAAATGGGTTCATCTTCCCCAGGTAGGGATCAAAGTAAAAAGATATTTGAGTTACCACCACCGCCAATTGAAAGTGCAATGGACAGGTCTCAATAATAAAATCGTCGACTCAAAAGTGCCGGCTGGTATGGGATATCTTAGTTCCCAGGAGGGCATTTTGTTTTTGTTGGCAATACTTCAAAGGAGGTTTCAATTCTGAGACCTGTCCAGACTTTGCGAATGCAAAAATGAAGATCTCATTAATTGAATTTTTACCTTATGATGACAAATATTCTGCGCCAGCGCGTTTTTTTTCAGGTTCCAGCCGGCTGCTTTTGAGAGTGTTAAACAGTGGTGCAGCCTTTCTTCCTTCAGCAATTTGACACATGGACAACAAAAAAGCTACTTCAAAAGATGGTCATTGAGATCAAGTGTGTCAACTCTAAATTCAGCATGCTAAGCCCAGACTCTTAATTTTGCTTGTTTTTTTATTTTACCTACATCTACCCTCTAAACCACCCAAGTGGAAGTTAGACAACTTCTCCATTCAGTGTGAGCTGGGAGGTGAAAATCTCTGCAAACATGTTTTCTAGTCAAGTCCCAAGGCGGCATGTCTCATGGCATTTCAGATCCGAAAGTAGATTCGGTGCTTCAAACGCTTCGTTTTTTTTTCCTCAAAAAATAAACCTTCACAAAGCTAGCAAACTATGGGAGTTGTGCCAGGTTTATGACCCAGAAAAAAGTGATCCAACAAACATCAACAAACGGGAAAAAAGTTTGGAGCTTTTTTTTCGAGTTGCTGAAGAGTTCCTACATCAAGAAACTCGACATCAAAGATGTTACCCTCCTGGGAATTAACATATCCCATCAAAATTCAGTTTTGAAAATGATTTTCCTTTTCCCAAGGTGGGATATGTGATCGTTCCCTGGAGGGTATTTCTGAAAACGATTTGTCACTCATTGACGTCGAGCAACTCAATTGTGATCTGCCAATTCTTTGATTTCTGACAAGCAGAAATGCCTCGCTGTCAGTCGCGAAGTGATGATTGAAGTCTTGCGAAGTCTTAGCAAAAGAACATATCATATACACCCCCGAAAACTAACATGGAACCTGAAAATGAACCCCTGGAAGAGGAGATTTCTATGAACAACCATCATTTTTAGGTTCCATGTTAGTTTTCTGGGGTGTATCTATATTATTTCCTCAATTTGAAAATAGTTGCAGTTAACAATATGTCCCATACGAGAAATATGTTCCATGACACAAAGGTGAAAGTCTAACTTTCAACAAGAGGAAGACCACATTGGAAGGCATTTCATTTTTGCAACTTGACATCCTCTGCGTGAAATGGATAGCTGATAGCTTCCTTGCAGTGAATTCAATACTTGGAAGCCAGAAACACTCAAATGATTCTGAGGCCCCCGAAAAAAAAACAAAATGAACAATGGAACGATGGCCTTAAATACAAATCGGGATCAATGGGAAATACCTGAAGCCATGACTTCAAACCCCAAAAACCTGCTTTTTTGTTCAAGACACCAAAACAGTTCAAGGTTCGTATCTATAAGATTCATAGCTTTCAAATACACCCTGGATAATTAACATGGAACCCACAACTTGGATGATATTTGTCCTTTTCAATTGGGTGATTGTTGGGTTCCATTTTAATTCTCAGGGGTGTATAGGCGAATTAAACCGTATAAGAATATCATCAACCTATAGTTGTTTTCAACTTCTTGTGCCATTCTTGATTCCTATTATTTCTACCTTTTTGCCTACAACAAGAACACCAACAAAAACTCGATCGAACCCAAAACTGCACCACCAAGACACAAGCATTATATGTAATGACATCTGCCTGTCACATATGGCAGGAGATGGACAAACAGCAACCAAATTGATGTAAATGTCAATTTCACAGTTGGTCTTGGCTTCAAACTCCAAGTGATGTTCAATTTGTTCGAATTTTGTGCCACTTGTTTCCATACTTTTCCAACATTGCTGAAATAAAGTGGCCAATGAATAATGAGATCATGTGAATCATGTGGGTCAAAGGAGTTTACCATTCACAGAGGTCTCCTCAAATTTGGAGAGTTTTCCTATTAAGTCGATCCAAACTGAAAATTGATACCTGGTCACGGTATACTGGGCTGCGTGGCAGAGAATGTACCATTGATCATTCTTCCAAGATGATGTGTCATTTGGGGATGGATTTTCTGATGTCCAAAATGATGTTTTTTTTGTCAAAAATCCATGGATTGGAACCTGGAAATGACTCCAACTGTTGATGGTTCAGAAATCCGGCGTTCACCAGTTGAGGTTGGCAGTTTATCCCATTATTTACATATTATTTACTGGGTTTTATACTTCCCAGGTGGTGCAGGATGTCTTCCATCAACAGTAGCACTGTATCCTATTTTAGCATCATTTAGTGATCCGAACAGGTGAAGGAACCAAACGTGGATTCAAGCGCAACTTGCTGAGAAAATTTGCGTTTGACAATAATAGTTGTTTGATGGGTAGCAGAAAACACACTCAAGCGCACCACTACCAAGACGTTGTTCAAGACACGCAACTCCTTCTTCTCAAAGCCACCATAAGTGTGTCATCCACATACCATCCATGTATGGTATATTTACCTATACCTTTACTTCATTTTTATGGCTTTCATGTAGGTAAAAACACCAGTCCCATAGATTGTATGGGATGATGTCATCAAATCAGCCGCTCACTTGAATCCAGACCCATCCTCAACACTGTTGCTGCACATGTCATCCAACAACTGCAGCGCCCAACACCATGGCGCATCTGCAGAAGCAATGGCGCTAATGGCAGCACCATAACTCCTAAGATGGACGGATAAAATTGGAAGTGTTGGGAAACAAACCGAATTTGTACTGAAGTATAGTGAATCAATAAAAGCGGTGAATGCATACATTTTGAAATAATAAACAGTGAATTCATACATTCAAAAACACCTCATGACCTAAATATTGAACGCTGTTTGACATCAAAATCTCATTCTGTGTGATCAAAGCAAGTAAGCAGCATATCGGTCGAAAACCGCACCGCAAACAAATGCAAACAATCTACTAAAAAACTGTGAACTTACACCCCCGAAAAACTAAGATGACAATGGTCAAAAACAACCATATATGAAGATGTATCTCCTACCAATTCCTACCAAAAATGGTGATTTTCCAGCGACTGCGACCTACCGCTACAAAACCCAACCCGGAAATCGCGGGTCTACCAACCCGACATGAAAGCCAAATGAGATCAAGCGAAAAATCCTCAAAACGAAGTGGGACAAACTCTTACACTCCGGTAAACTAACATAGCTGGCTGGAAAATCCACCATTTCGACGGTATTTACGAAGAAATTTACGGATTTTTCTATGGTGAACTGTTAGTTTAAGTTTAAGAGAAAGTACTTGGGAAGACATTGACCTATGCAGTTCCGGGCTGTTTACATGAGAATTGAAAATCCCAAACGGAAAAATAAACAATTTATGTATCTCAATGGACCTGCTGAACTTTTGGTATGATTGGAAGGTTCAAAAGACAAATTCAGCGATATGTAACATGATCAATATTTTGGCATTCAACCAAGACCATGGGTCAAACAACTCAACACACAAGAAGTTACCCTCTCTGAAACTACAAGTAACATATACCATGAGCCCCCACAACCATGAAAAATAGAGGTTTTGGCCACCTAAAAAACCAGGTTATTTACCATAAAAACCTCCAACAATGTAGGTTTTGGGGGCCCATGGTATGTATACATAGCCTCTGCAAATCAATGGTTGGAAAATGGCCTTGCCTTTTGGGATGGTCTTTTCTCAGGGGCGAACTGTTAGTTTCATTTGGGTCGAGTTTTGGTACTCAAAAATCGACCCAAAATGACTCCTTTGGCCTTCAAGAGCTTCTGCTGTAGCTGCTCAACCCTGCAGCTTCTTTGCTCATCCCTAGTCTTCCAGATACCTCCTGAGAAGGTGTTTTAGGTATGTTTTTGGGGTCCAAATACCTCCTCACAAGGTGTTTGGAAGCCTAGGGATTAAACAACCTCATCATTTTGGATTCAGAAAATAAATCAGCCACATTTGGCCACCACAATCCAGACCTCATGAAAACTGCAGGGTTATTTCCACCAGCACCACCTTTTTTTTGAGTTGCAGGAAAACTGCCACAAACCAAGTCTCACATTATTGGCTTGAATCATGCACTTGGGCATGTCATGTAGGAGTTGCAATGCCCAGTCCCAACGATGTCCTTCCACTTGACGGTTGGTTTGTTTCTTGTATCAGCAAAAGGCTACAAATGGCTTTAAGAAAATTGCCTGGCAAAATTTCCTGGCCATGTCTGAGGTTTATCAGATTGCGTGCTGCTCCTCTCATGATTCACTATAAGCTTCTACCCTTTTCACCCCGGTGCCGGTCCCTTTTCACAGGCACTGATCGCTGAACTAAAGGCAGTCCTGGAATTTTCGACGCACCGGGGTGGGATATTGATAGAGGTGTCCATTTTTTTGTTGTGGCCTTTTGTCGCTGGAGCTTCAACAGGATTTTTATAGAGGGAAAGACATTGAAACATAATTCCTGTTGATGGAAGCATGTTTGCACCAGTTCAGGTTGGTAGTTTATCCAACCATATAATCTTTAATACAGGGTTTTATACATCCCAGCTGGGGTTTCAAAAGGATGGTGGAACATAAAAGTTCAATTTTTTGGATGTATGAAGCGTCAAGGGGGTAGTAGGTCGATCACCAGGAACTTGATTTCAAAAGATCATTTCTAGTTGGTGGTTTTTCACCAACCCATTTGAAAAATATGCTCGTCAAATTGGATCATTTCCCCAGGTAGAGGTGGATGTAAACAAAATTTGAAGCACCTTTTCGGTTTTTGTTGGGCGTTAACGAAAAATCAAAGTGAGAAAACGAGTCCACGTTTTCTTACTCCAATGCAGTGCCCGATGAAATCTCCGTGAATCAATTGCATATCATGGGATGATGAATTTGCATATTTTCTGGTAAAACAAAAAACTACATCATGGAAATGTGTGAATTGTTTCATTCACTCCCTGGTAGCCGCACATTGCAAGAGAATAATTGCCTGATTTAGTTCGACACACCAAAGACGCACACACTGAAAAAATTAAAAACATCTGGAAAGGATCGCTGGCGATCGCCACTTCCATCAATTTTGGTGTATCATGGCCCCGAAAACAACATCGCCACCGAACTTGGGAGTTTCGCCATTCAACCACCTCACTAGACCTCAACAATCGATCCAAGACCAACGAGAAAACCCAGCTTTTTTCCAATCCCATGACGGATTCCCATGGGACGAACGGTATATTTACCTGCATGAAAAATTGCTTTTTAATGGTAAATGTATATAGGTAAATAAACCATAGATACATGGATCCTATGGGATTATTAATTCCACTTCCAAGGTGCACTGTGGGTAATAGATCTTGATCTTGAAAAATGGTCAATAAATTCAATGCCCATAACCATTGAGCACCCTCTTCGCAAGCAGTAATAGCCTTGGCCAATTCAAGACAAACAGTTAGACAGTGACAGGTACATCTAACAAAAATCACTTCTGGAAGGAAGCTAAAAAAAATGGACATCTGCAAGATGAGATTCCAGCTTCTTTTACATCATGATATTGAGCTTCCAGCGGTTAGTTTTTGGGACTGTATCCTATTGCAACTTACCATGGGAAATAAACACATAGACAGTTGACACAGGGATTTGTGTCGTCCCAACTAACCACTGCAGTTTGTTTTCAAGAAAACATACCCGAACTTCACATCCATCAATGGATTGTGTCCATCAACAGCAGCAACAGCAGAGTTAGTGATGTTAGTGATTACTTGCTTGAAGTCGTGGGCATATTCTAGGGACCCTTGATCAAATATGATCAAATCAAGGTTTCAAAGCACGGGGATCCTATAAAACAGGGTTGTTGGAAGACCCAAGACGTTCTGTAAAATATGATTCCTTGGAAATTCTCTGTGACTTTTTTGGGATGGTTAAATGATCATTTGGAAAGGTTAGGTGACCTCCAACTAGGGGATAAACAGGTCACATCGAATTACCTGGTCCAACAACTCTCTTGACAAACTAAAGCTGACCTCTTTGACGTCTTTAAAGAGGTATACATCAACGCGTCCCGGAAAAATCGTACCAAGAAATACTTTGTGATCTCAGGAACTTGTACTAAAAAACTCAGACCCAAAATCCGCCAACTAGATATTATTTGCAGCAGATCTCAGTTTTTCCTATGTCACAGTATGCTTCAAAACTTGGATTTTGCTTGTTCGATATGGTGGTTCTGATGGTGATTTACTATGGTACAATCCAAAAAAAACACCGAAGAAGACTCCAAGAAAATTGGGGATACCCCCAAAAAAACAATAGCCCATCTGTGAGTTTTTCCTTGCCTCTTCTAGGTCCAACAACTCAATCCAACCCAACCCAACCCACACACACTGGTCATTATAATATGACATTTCACGAACCTAGATTTCACTGAAATAGAGGGATTTCCCTTACTTTTCACCACCATTTGGGGTGAAAACTCGTGTGAGGTCGCTAGAATTTGACGAGATTATTATATTATAAGGAGAAATTCCCTCAAAATTACCATAAGTTTGCATGGTTTGATCCCCCGCCCAATTTCCGGGAAATTCACCTCAACCCCCCTGCAACACCTTTTCACGATTAAATCGAACGTCTTAGGAACCGCTCCAACCGAAACACTGCTACAACGCAGATCTCTTCGAGGAATTTCGGACATGAATTCCATGGCCTTAAGGCTGAAATACCCACGTGAGTTTCAGGTGTATGGGGTTGAATACCTAAGGGTACCATCCCAAAAAAATATCCCCCAAAAAAAATTTTCTATGGAAATTTTAGATGTTTAGATCATAGATCTGTAGACCCCATTTTGTTAAAATCATACTGTTGATGGTTCAGAAATCCGGCGTTCAGCAGTTGAGGTTGGTAGTTTATCACAGTGTTTACAGGGTTTTTAAAATGTTTTACAGTATATATCCCTATTTCTTCCAACAACAGTATCATGAGGTTGAGAGCCCCGGTTTAAAAAGTATTACTAAATTTAATTCCCTGTTGAAAGACAAGGAATTCGACATCTCGGTTGGAAATAGAGGAATTTTAGAATATGATTCCAACAACAACAGGATTCATGATGTCAATAAGGTTCTTCAATGACTCATCACGGAATACTGGTTTGATGACTTGTTCAAATTGAGAGAATTGGGTTGTTCAACCCCTATGTAAACTAACTAACCAGTATGAACGAATCACTGCTCAAAGCTTTTATGGGAGGTGCATGCGCAAAAAAATATTGTTCATTTCATTCGCGCAATACACGTTGTCCTTCTCAGTGTTTGAAACAACCTCTGCTTGTTCAAACTGATGTTTTGAGTTTCATTTGGTTGAAGTTGAAGGTGGTCCTTCAACCAACAGTTGATTGGTGGTCAATGTTGGTTGGTTGAGCCTATCTATTCGGAATTGTGTTATGAAAGGAAGTACGCCTTGGGAACGTGCCTAGAAAAGGCAGAAACACCAACATGAACCACGATTTCACATCTTATTTTAGGTGGTGTTTTGATTCAACCCATCTAAAAAACATTAGTCAACTTGGATCATTTCCCCAAGGATCGATTTGAAACCACAACCTAGTTCTGCAACCTTCAACACCTTGACAGGACAATCCATCAAATCTGTTCATTGGGATGCTCAAAACAAACAAATCACCAGGGGCCCATCAGGTCACTACTGAATTGGTTAAGTTGGTTCATTGCCAACTACTCTCCCTGAAGCTAAAATAGCACCTGAAAATACCCCCTTGGAAAAAGGAGAAACATCTACAAACCAACATTTTTAGATCATTTTTAGGGTTCCAGCCGTTCGATTTTAGGGAGGGTACATGCCATATCAACAAAAATTCTACCATTCGAAAAACGAGATTCCATCTGCCAAAGACCTCCACGTTCGCAAGCACTTATCAGGGAATTAAAGGTAATAACATCTGGATTCAACCTCAGTCCAATCCCACACGCTAAATGGGACTGGTATATATTACCAACATGAATGGCTTAAAATCTATGGTTTTCATGTAGGTTAAAAATACCATACATGGAGCATCAGATCAAACAGAAAGAAAATTTGATCATGGCTTGGGTTACCAGGTTGCTCTACCCAGGATGCAATTTTTCAAACCATGAAGGATGACTGCTGAGATTTGATTTTTTTTGGTAAAAACCAACCAAGGGATTCCCGAACTGAACGCTATCCGAGGGAAGAGTCCAGGCATCCCAAAGACCTAAGCATAACTCAAAGGTCCCCCCAGGACTTAAGGTTTGAGTTGAGCACTTCTAGTGAGGTACTTCTAAGGGGGTATGAGTATAAGGGACTACCAAAGATTTGCCAAGTATAGTAATCTATCTTAATCTTAAGATACACCAGTCCTACAATTTGGGCCCTGCCTAGACACTGGAGTTTTCCAGTGGATGTTGTGAAGTTTAGGATTGAGGATGCTTCATGAAATAGATTATTCACCCACATAGTTCCCAGTGTTTAAGGGGCAACCCCCAATGAAAGATAAGAACTATATAGTTGGTGGTTTGAACCCATCTGAAAAATATGCTCGTCAAATTGGATCATTTCCCCAAATAGGGATGAAAATAAATATATATATATATATATATTTGAAACCACCACCCAGATAAATATGGTATCCACTAACAACATCATCTAAAGCAACAAGGATGATTTCCACGTCAAGCAGCCATGGTTCTGATGTCTGTGGACTTCACACCGGATATGATGGCCACAAAGATCCATGCGAAAGAAGTGTGGTGTTAGAATAAGTAGCTGCGTATGGTAAGAGATCCTGGTCAAATGAAAAAATCTATACGGGTTCTTATCAAAACTCTTTTTCCCCAAGAGTACACTGTGGTCATAAGTTTCAACTATATAAGGGACTTTTTTCGGACACCATATCTATATATAAAAATGTCTTTAAGTAGTTGGGTCTCTGTTTTGCTCAGACGCAAACAAACACAATACCCAGGGACACAACATACGTTTATTACACTCCAATCTTTTCGATTGATTTATGATGTTATTGTCAACTTAACTGCGTGTCTCTATGCCTGAAATAGAACCGCATTCATAGGACTCACTAGTTGTGTTAGTTCAGAAGTTCTGCACCCACCGGGACTGCATTGTACAAGAAACATCTATCAATACAGTAATTTGTCATTCAAACCATAGTATTTGCCATGCTCTTGAATTGTCTCTTTGTTGTTGGGTCTTTCAGTTTTGCACCGGCCTTTGACTGTCACTCGTCCATCCGAATCCATCCCCATAAAATCCATGTATGGTATATTTACCTACATGTACCATAAAATCAACCATAGTTAGGTAAACAAATACCATAATCCGGATGCCAGAAACCCATTCTGCTGCAGATCTTCAAAGAGTTTCAGTGTTTCAAACCATTCCGATGCTTCACTGCAGGCATTGATACCTTGGAAAACACTTCCACCCCGCGGCACAGCCGTTGAAGGTGAAAAATCCATCATCTCTTGGTGAAGGTGTTGGTGAAGGTGTATATCCTTCCCTTTAAAAGGTATTCTGACGATAAAACAAGGGGTTTTTATCAACGGACACCAACCCCAACAATTCCCTCCAAAAATTAGGATAGATTTGCATTGTTTGATAGTTTGATCCCCCAATATATATAATTCAATGGCCCCTGTATAAACATGGCTGGTTCTTGAAAATTAGGTTCCCTGATCTTCGAAAACAGCTTGACTGACTTGTGCCTTGACTTGACTACAGTACTAAGATGGCATGTAAGATGGCATGGTGGGAAATATCAAAGTCACGTTACACGTTAGCTTGCTAGGTCCTGCTAGGTGGCAATTTCTTTGTCCTGTACTCTTGATTTAAATTCAGGTATGTATGATTATGAGTTGATCATGATGAAGTACCTTGCAATTTATATGTATATATAAAGATAACTCAAGCTTAAATAGCAAGCGCCTTTGAAAAACACCTATACTCCAGCTACTCCCCCGAAAAAATGAACGGCTGGAACCTGAAAAAGGCCCCTTTTTTAAAAGGAAAACCATCAACAAAAAACCATCAGTTTTGGGGTTCCAGCCGTTAGTTTTCGTTTTTTTTTTGAGCAAAATTTGGAACAGGATCCGTGTAAACGATTTGTTCAAAGAACCTACCAGATTCCAGATTCTTTGTCGAAGCACACGCGTTGTAGCTGATCAATGTACACTTCAAGCATCGCTGTGGGATAGATGCCAACAAGCAAACTGCTTTGGTCCACCTCAAAAAACGAGGCGACGAATGATGGAAAAACCCCGCAAGGTTTGCGAAAATTTTGGTGTATCATAAAGATGGGCTTCACCCCTGAAATTGAAGATTTGACACCAATATTTCTGAAAGAAACTCCTGTTCCACAGCTTTATCTTATGTTCATATTGAAAACATCACATGAACATCCCCAAACCACAATGAAGAAACCCCAATGCGGTAGTTGAAAAGTAGATGGCACAGTCCCTACATATCGGTTTATAAAGACCCTTTACTAACCTACCTTTTGGTATCTGTGCTATCTATTTAGAAAACTGGTAGAAAAAGAGCTGCTCATGTTTCAGTGAGATTTATCCAGAAACATGATCTCCAAGATCTTTCCCCCTTGATTTTTAGGTTTTGGTGGAGCCACTCAAACTCGACCCCAAGACCAAGATCACCCGAAAATCTGGAAAAAACATCATCCAATCCAACCATATCTAGCTGCCAGTTGACGCACCCATCTGCAAAATATTCGTCAAATTCAAAACTAGTTGGTGGTTGAACCAACCCATCCGAAAAATATGAGTCAAAATGGGTTCATCTTCCCCAAGGATCGGGGTGAAAATAGAAAATATTTGAAACCACCACCTAGTAAAGACCATTCTTTGTTTAACTCTTGGACTTCCAGGGTGAACATAAAACTCATAGTTTGAAACCACCACCACCCAGCTATCTGAGGTGCTGATACCCCCTGCAAGCGCTAATAGCTGCGTTGCACATCCTGAGATGTGGATGTGGCACAGGTTTTCGCAAACGGCGACAACCGGCAAACAAAAACACTCTGACATGACATAGAAATTCCCCTAGGATCCATGGGACTGGTATATTTACCTACATGAATGGTTGTTTTTTATGGTAAATGTGGATAAATATACCAGTCCCATGGATTTTATTGGTGACATTCCATTGGACTGGCTCGTCACCGTCAAGATCCCAAGCCTTAAAAAAACAACTCGTCGTCCACGAGCCAATGTGCTGGGGTGACTCATATCCTGACATCTACAACCTTTAGATTCAATTAAAACATTAAAACTATGGATGTTATACACATACAGCTATCATTATTGATATGTGGGATACAAATATAAAGGATGTTCAGGTATCCAAGTGCTATCATGTACCTGTGGAACAAGTGCTATCATGTACCTATGGATGGTTCCTTAAATGCATGGAGCCCCACATGATCGAAAAATATCCATATAAATTGATCTCAAACATTCCAATTTTCGGATCGTCATTCGACAAATTTGAAGATCTTTGTTACTACTGTTGATGGAAGAAATCCTGTACCACCTGGGATGCATAAAACCCTGTAAATAACCGGATAAACTAGATATCAACTGGTGCAGGATTTCTTCCATCAACAGTATCTTGTTCTCCCTTCTGCATTTGTGATAAATGATGTGACGTTCACCTGAGAAGTGACCACAAACCTGGATACTAACTTGCTGTATAAAGAGGATCAATGAAAAACTACCCAGCTATATAGGGATTGTTTCATAAGCCACTATAGTCAGGATCCCAAAATATAAGCCAATCAGTACATCAAGGTAGATGTAGATTCCTGCTATGATATGTGATGTGTCACTGAACAATCCTCTTGAATCATCACCTGAGCTCCGAAAAAAAAACAAAAAAACTAAAAACAAAACTTGTTACATTCCATGAAATCCTGGTTGCTTTAATGATGGGATCGTTGTATTATCACAAACCTTATATAAATGAATAGTTATGATGTGCTATGCTTATGCAACCTAGGCGACCATGCTTGTTTCACTGCTCACATGCAGGAAGCTGTATTTCCCAAATCATTTTTCCATGTTGCCATGCATTTTTGTACAAGAAAACTCATACATCATCGGGCAACTCAAAAAATATGTCATGCTACTGGAGATTCGAAACATAGACTCCTGAGTATAATATATAGCTATGATATAAGGATTTCGCATCGGGGAAAGTCTTCACCATCCCTCGACAAACTCAACAAACTCCAGCAGTGTGTTCCCTTGGAAAACTCAACAAACTCCAGTGTTGTTCTGATTGTTTTTCCTATATCAGATGGCCAGTCAACCATTTGGTTTCCCTTAATAAGACCCGCTATGAAAAACCCTTATGACTGACAATTAAGTACATAAGCGGGGAGTTTTGGAGTGTAGGTTGACTAGGTTTTTTTAAATGAGATCAAGAATCATAATGTCAGGCTTGACTTTGCAAGATGCACTTCCGAATAAAAGTTCCAAAGCGATGTGCCATTCATTCGCCTGTCTGAAGGCGTTGATAAACTTTGGTCGACTTTAATGGGGCTTTGAGAAGATTGACATAGACTGACCTTCTAAATACAAATTATGGGATTATTCCCGTAAGGATCCATGTATGGTATATCTACCTACATTTGCTTGATTTTTATGGTAAATGTAGGTAAATATGCCATACATGGATCCTATGGGTTCTGGTTCTTGTAAATGCTGGTAGGGATTATATAGCCCATAAATACCTGGTATATAAGTGGTATGTTTCCTGCCAATGGGGTGCTTACATGCTACTGATCCCACCATTTACAAGAACCTGACAAATCTGTTGATACAAAAAGGTACACATATTTTTTTACAGATACTGCTATTTTGGGTATATCTATATGTATGGATGTTAAACTTCGGGGAGATTACGTTGTAAAACCAAATGCAAGGTTCTGAGAACATACTGACTCTACTATCAGTGGTAAAAATAAGCAAGTGGACTTCTACAAAATGGTGTATAACAACCAAAAGGATACTGTAGAATGTTGTATATAATCTGCATGAAAACGCCAAAGAGAGTAAAAAAAACGGTAAAAAACATGGTAAAAACACATTCCCCCATGGATGGAGGGGTCAATGTCTGTAATCTGGGCGTTGTTTTTTTGTTGCATGGCCAATTTTCAGACGCATGTGGCGACAGATTTTTTACCCATGAATCATCAAACCAATAACAAACTTGGATTTTCCCCTAAAATCAGGAGGAGTCCTTGGATGGATTCCATTGGTATTCCCTAGCATCTTAAAAGCTGAGGTTGTTTGTATGAGGTTGAGCGATCTTGAATTCACCCAGACGTGATTCGTTCCGCAAATCAACTACAAAGTGAGCCCCTACCAGTCATAAGTAGGGGGTCCATAACCCCACTTACAGGGGGTAATAGCCTCACTTGCCCATGATTTTCGGCCATCTAATGGGTTTTTATACATAACTCCAGTTATAACGATAGTAGGGGCCCATCAAATAGTTTTGTCACAAATACCTGACGGATCTGGACTTATTTTCAGCCAAATGTTGAATTTCCAGTGGGTTGCATCTGAGGTTTCACCCTGAACTCAAAGGAGCTCAAGGTTTTCAAAGAGTACCTACACTTGCCCCAAGATATGATTGGAAAAATTGCCCAACTTGACCAACTTGATGAGATCACCCACATAAGTCTGCAAAAAAAAACACTCTAAACATCTCAAAACAAAGGTAATCAAACTTAGTATAGTATGGTCCTGCCGTCATCTAGGATAGCACATTACACACGCACTGTTTCTTAGGATCCCATTGAAAACCTTTCGTATCATCTTCCATCAACAACCATCCCAATTCCCATGCGAATTGGTTTCTTTTCGGGTGACCTTCTCCATGGCACTCATGGTACTACTGAGATTCACCAAGTTCGGCCGTATCTCGGTAGGTTGAAGGATGCAAAATTTTTCAATTTCAAACAAAAAACAGAAAGAAAAGGATGTATATAGCCCCTATAAATGGAAAAAAAGGCAAACATCTCAAAAAACCACCATTGTTCAAGGGCTATGTTAGTTTATCTTAGTGCAATTCTATATTAAACCCACGTATATGGAACAATTTGAATCTCAAAACGTCAAGTCATGTCGTCTTGAATCCTTGATATGTCTTTCTCCTTTGCCTATGTCCAGAAACAATATGAATCGAACATACATAAAAAATCACATGTGTTGCTGGCATGAGGTTTAGAAAGACAAATCGAGACATTTTTTTGTTAGGAAATGGATTGCATCTAAAATGAGAATTAGGGAAATGTCATTGGATGGCCTCCAACTGAGTACTGCTATTTTTCAATGTACCGAAACGAATACATGACAAGGCAACACTCAAAAATAAACAAGGATGCCTGAATTGGTGGTCTTGGTATAGAGTATAGAACTTTGAAATCTTCAGGACATTTATTTCCTTGCATTCGGGTGAAAATTGATTCTGTAAGAGGCATCCTGGGAGGGCTGTTTCAGGTAGGATTCAGATACTACCTGGAACAAAAAAAAACTATCCATAAGTTATAGGATCAGTCACCACCAAAAAACAGTGGAGAAAAAACAGCCCGAGATTCTTCAAAAAACTGAAACATAGCACTTGGATGTCCATGGAAGTTAGTAACTTGTTAGTAAGTTGGTTTATTTCACCTACTTACGGGGTGTATCCAACCTACTTACATAGAGGTTATAATCCATTAACTAAGTACCAGCAAGACATCCCAGTAGAAACCCATGCTCAACCATTTCTGGTTGGAACTGGAAAGTTGGCAAAGAACAATTACCCTTTGGTAAACTAGCATTTCGCCATGGGAAAATCCCCGTCGTTCCTGGCAAATACCCTCAAAAATGGTGGATTTTCCCACTGCACAATTGATACATGTTTCACCAAAAACAATAAAAAAAAACAGTTTCCAACTATAGCTATGGTGCTTAGTTTTTTGTTTCTGAGAATTTCCGGACAAAAACCCAGGCCATGGGAAGACCTCTCTTTTTAAAGCGGGGAGGAATCGGGTCGCGGGTCGTAAAGCCATGGCACCAAGTGCGAAAGAAACTCCAAAGCTTTGGACCATTCAAGGCCTCAAAGGTGGCTTTTGGTTGAAAAAAATGGGTTCATCTTCCCCAAACGTTCGGGGTGAAAATCACCAAACAAAATCTGAAATTACCACCTAGCTTGACATGAGATCATACTAGGATTAGCAAATAAACTGTGAATTCATGGAGCATATTAGGGAATGTAATTGAACATATTGAACTGTATCTTCTACAAACCCATGTCATGTATGGGAATTTCAAGCCTTAGGAACCCATAGGATCCATGTATGGTATATATACCTACATTTACCATAAAAATCCACCATTCATGTAGGTAAATATACCGTCCCATGGATCCTATGGGTAGGAATATCATCCTTCAACAAAAAAACGACAAATTTTCGAAACGGACAAGGTGCCCTTCTCACAGGCGCTGATGCAAGCACCATACGTAATCCTTAAGGATGGCAGCTGGGATTTTTTGGGACCCTGAAAAAACGTGGTTGACCCCAGAAACACAGGCAAAGCTTGAGAGTTGTTGTTGTTGTTGTTGTTGTTGTTGTTGTTGTTGTTGTTGTTGTTGTTGTTGTTGTTGTCGTGGTGGTGGTGGTGGTGGTTGTTGTTGTTGTTGTTGTTGTTGCTGTTGTTGTTAATGTTGTTGTTGCCCTTGTCGTCGCTTGTGGTGTCTATACTTTTTGTTGAAGGAACTGATCTTAAACACGTCAGGCTGGTGTTCCAAATCGACATTTGGAATATAAAAGGTAAATTTCAAAGAAAGGATACAAATCATGTGTATATATATATATAGATAACCACTAAATTACAACTGAAATGTCGACCTTCTGTGTCTTCAATCGCTGAATGTAATCATCGATTTACGAAAAGAGGGGGAGCATCCTTGGTGTTTGAAACCAAATGCAATGATGCCATGACATTTTTTGTGTAAAAGCATTCTAATACTTACCCTCCAGGGAACGATCACATATCCCACCTTGGGAAGAAAGGAAAATCATCTTCAAAATGCCATTTTTTGGGGGATATGTTAGTTCCCTGGAGGGTATATGACTTTTATAGAGTATCCATGACTGGGCAAAACACATTCCTTCACAAAAACGTATCGAACTATGCATAACTCATTGAGTTGCTGAGCGGTGTTATGTTTTTATCGGTTTGCGAAAACATGAACGTAAGGGAATGAGATCTCAATGCATGTACCAACATGATCTTCAACAATCAGAACATCATCCTTGCATGGTTCAACTGTGATTCCCCACCAAGCGCAATGTCTGCAGTTCATTGGTATACAATATAATGAAACAGTATACAGACCTATACAAGGAGTGCTGTGATGCTTACAATCCTTGTCCAACAAAACAAAAACGCTGACTGCTGAGGAACAAAAAAACGTCAGTAGCACTTGGCAAGAGAAAAACGTTCAAATCTACAATTTGCAAAGACTGGTCCCAGTAAGTCCAATAGGTGTATCTGAATATTTTGGGGAAAAAACCTTGTGTGGCTTCCATCTTTAGACACCTCGATTTCTGGCAAATTCTGTTATTCCAAAAAAAAAGAACCTTCCAACACAAATCTGTTTAAGAAACCTGTCCATTAAACTCACAAGTTTTTCAGCGTTGAGAATCAAATCTGCTTGCAACGTCTCCTGCGTCATCTCCATGAAGAGATTTTGTGCCTGTGACCATTGCCTTGGCACATGGATCATAGGCAAAATCTTAGGGAATCCCCAGCCAGAGGTTGAGGTTTCTTTTAGTAAGTTACAGACATGGAAAATAAAAACAACAATTTGCCAAGGGGCTGTTTGGGGAAAAAAGGGACGATGAAGCCTGAGATTTGCTAAGCATTATGATACTGCTTGGTTGGGTGTGGCCACCCTCCAAGGATCCCAAGTGGCAAGTGAAAGTTTTGGTTGGGATCCCTGGACCCAAAAAATGTGACAATCCATGTGGTCACTGGCATCCTGACACGGGGGGGAAACCCCACCCAACTGATTGGTTGATAGGGATTTCGAGATTCCCATAATTGGGATAATCCCTACAAGTACGACCATGGGTTTAAACTCCTTATGTTGAGGTTTTTCAGCCCTACTACTAGGTTGATGACCATCCCTGCCGTAGGAAAACAATGGGAGTTTAGACTCTTAGACCCCAGCAGATCCAACCTAAACATGACCAACATGCCCAAACCTGTTTCTCATTAATGCATGGGAAAATCAATGAGAGGAGAAACTTGTTGGAAAATGAAAGATCTTTCACGCAGTTGTAACTGGATCTCCGTGCCCAAGTTCTACTCAGCTACGAAGGGTTTTCTGGAATTAGACGATTTCTTTTCTTGCTTTTATTCTTGGCAAACTTCGACTCAAAAATGCCAGTATTCATCCATCCCGGAAAACAAAAAAAACACACCACCATTCCTGTAATTTAAAGTCCTGGGAATCCAAGGGTGCCTCACAAAAAAGGGCCTTTTTTTTTTGGGGGGGGGGGGGTGATCATGGTGAGCTTCAATAATCCCTTCATAAGGGACTCCGGCTATTTTTTGGTAAAAAAAAAAACGCGGGCCAAAGCGGGGGGTAAAAGGCCGCCTTAGATTTCCCATGATAAAAGGAGACTTCTTTACCTTGAGAGATTTGAGAAGGGATTTCATCCAAAAGGCCCCCGGTTCTTGCGCTTTATTGCCGTGATGGTTTTGTTGTTGGTACGTGTTTTTTCAAACACACCAAACCGCGAACTTCCATGAAAACCCGGAAGTTTTAATTGTTGAGATAGACCCCGTATATCATCCGTATTTTTTTCATATACCGTATTTCTATATTTATATTGAGAAACTCAGTCGCTTCCAGGCAGCATTAAACAAATAATGAAGTCATGCGTCCTCTTGATATTTCATGGAACTTTTGTATATTTACCTATAGTTAATATGATAGAAAGCAACGAAACTGTGGGTAAATATACAAAAAAGTTCCATTGATTTCCTAGTTTTCTATGAGATTCATGGGATCCCACCGAATCTCAACAAAAACATCTCTTTTTTTTCTGCCCAAGGAACTGTCCTTTTTCACAGGCACTGATTGCAGTGCTGCAACTAATGATGTTCTGTTGTAACTTTCTTACCTTTGGCCGATCAAGTCGTGATGTCGCCCCATTTGAGTCATGATGTTCCTTTTCAGTGATGAGCCGGGAAGACGTTTTTTGAAGTCGTTTTGAACAAGTACTGGCAAAGTTGAAACGGAATTGTTATGATGATTCCTTAACCATCTAATATATAACTCATTCATACCAACAAAAATGTGTGGCGAAAATGGAGTACAACATCTCACACAAGCAAAATCATCGCCTCCCATTTGACTTGGGAAGTCAAAGGACATAGATGGACATAGGATTCCAATGACTCAACCGCCAAACCGCCAGACCAAGATTATGAACACATCATTTTGACCCCTGCAAAATGAATTAACATAGTTGGCAAAATGCACATAGCCAAGATGGCAAAAAGTAGATGCACATGAGTAAACTACCCCCCCCCCCCCTCAAAAGGCTTTCAAACACACATCCCTGGCTCCTGAAATTGCTTTTTTGCATTAAGGGTTCCAAAAGAAGTACCCTCCTGGGAATCCGGATATTTCCTACCGAGGTACTGTTGATGGTTCAGAAATCTGGCTAACCAGTTGAGGTTGGTAGTTTATCCCATCATTTAGAAGGTTTTATGCATTTCAGGTGTAGGATTGCTTCCATCAACAGTATTTTTGAAGATAGCTTTTCTCTTCCCAAGGTGAGGATATGCTAGTTGGCAGGAGGGTAGTACTCCTTTGATGGACGGTGGATTACTCAAAATTAAAATCTTTTGCTTGCGAGATTTACTAAGAAAAATGGAGAGTTTTTTACTTGGGGAAAGGCTGCATTGAAAAAAAACCTCCCCGTTCCATATCACTGGCCCTTAGCAACATGTATACCAACAATATCAACAACGCAGTTGTAGAAAATCTACAACTTTCTTACCGTCTTCTGGATGGCATGCTGTTAATGGACAATATCCGGAAAAATCAGGATGATTAGAACAACACTGGTCCATGAAAACGTAGTAGTTCAATGTATATCAACTGGTGCAGGTCGGATGAAGTGTCCTTCAAACCGCCATCACAATGTATACGTACCGTAACTGGATCGATTTAGTAAACATGAGCAATCTGTTCAGTGTTGTAGGTGGGAAATGGAAAATCTACGTGCGTTTTCAAAGTTTTTGTTCGCGCATTTTGCGCGAGCCTCCGAAGCCTTAAAGGAGGAAACAACTGCAAACTGATGAACCAATTCTTGTTGGCAGGAGCTAGAAACTTTGGTCGGAACTTGCCACGTTGTATTTTGTTGGCTGTTGCAAACTTCCAAACTTGCATAAAACAAAACAACATACCAACCAACAGATTGAAGAGGTAAACTCCAAAACAATAGTTCTGTTACAGTAGTACCTAATTTGCTTGAAGAGAACAAGGCAACAGCTTTCTGTAACTTCTAGATTTTTCAAGTTTCCCCCTAAAACCCACAGGTTTTTAGGCCTTTTTTTTACCCACCCCACAACGTTTCTAAGTAGTTCCACCTGCATGGTTGTAATCACATCAAACGCCTTAGGCCAATCGAAACCACATGCGCACAGCGTGGAGAAGGAGGTCACACTCACCTGATCGATTTGATGGCGATGAAGGGAAGTGACAGTTTGGTTGTGCCACAACCTCATGGTTTTCAGGTTTTGCTGGTTGAATCGTTGAACGAACCCAGTTGATAAATATTTTCAAATTGGATCATCTCACCAAGGATCGGGGTGATGATTCTTAAACTATTTGAAACCACCAGCAAGTTATACAATTTTGAGGCTTGCATGGATTCTTTTTGTGAAAAAAACATTAGGTGCTTTTATGTCCTAAGGTGTGACATTGTGGAGGTACTAGATGCAAGTTCCTTTGTCAATGTCAAGGTACCTTACCCCAAAGTCAGTCGGTTCTTAGTGTGAGGAAGGGTCCACTACCTGTTTTGACCTGGGATGGTGGCAAAATCCTGGGTGAAGTGCAACTTTTCCAGAGAAAAAACAACAAACAACAAAAAGAAACAACAGATGTTCAAGATTACCAGCCCGTAGGGATCCGGTCGCCTTTTGAGAGGATGATGAAGGGATGTCCAATCACCTCCGAAACGCATAGTACTTAGGTTCCATTTTTGTCTTAATTATTTTTCTTCCTTCAAGGGCGTTTTCTAAGAATCCAGGAGTCGTGCGTATTGTTTGCCTTATATGACTTGGGATGCAAGTCACACCGAAACCAGCTGACTGGTTTCACCAAGAGAATTACATGACATCTTTTTTACAAAAACCAGAGATCCCCAACAAGGTGAGCCCCGAACCGATCCTTTTAAATGGATATGTACTGTATATACACATAAATATAATATCATTGATATAACTAACCCCCATCAATTTCCGAAAATCAATGGGGTTTCACTGGGGCCCCATTTCAACCTACTTATAGGGGCCCCATTTCACCCCATATCCTACCTGGCTTTCGGGGCCCACCGAAAAAAGCCTGAACCTCCTGCTCCTCCGGGAGCGGGCACCCCATGCCTTCAGGCTCTCAGTCAAGACCTTCTCCAAGAGCTTCACACTTTTAGGCCATAGGTAGATATCCTGGCATCGATTTCACTCTTGTTTCCATCAAACATTGAATGGGACCGAATCCCACCGGACCCCGGTCCGGTGAGTTAGAGAGCTTTTTTTGATACTCAGGTTTTTTCGGGGTCCGCGGACCGTGGGTCCTAAGAAATCTTGGAGTGTTGGAAAAAAACAACATTTAGACGATATCTTAATCATGATGATGGTTTCTAAAAGTAGGGGCACTTTAGTGTGAAAATGAGCTTTTTGCTTCAAGGTGGTGACTTCAACCCGTTTGATATGTCAAGAGTCAAAATGGTTTCATCTTCCCCAAAAGGAGGTGAACATAAGAAATATTTGAAGACACCACCTAGCCACAGTATGAAACTTTGAACTTTGAAAAATTGATTTCTTGGATCTTACACGTGCAAAAAAACTAAAATCCATCTGGTTGGTGCTTCGATTGGACCACCGAGTTGATCATATTTGGAGAGATTGGAGGGTAAAATAAACCATGGTAACGACAACAACAACAACAACAACAACAACAACAACAACAACCAACCAACCAACCAACCAACCAACCAACCAACCAACCAACCAACCAAACAAACAAACAAACAAACAAACAAACAAACAAAAAAAACAACACAAACAAACAAACAAAAAAAAACAAAAAAAAACAAACAAACAAACAAACAAACAAAACTGGGCACCATAGTTGAATTAATATGTGTGAACTTTGGCTCATATTTCACCAAACAAATTCCTGAAATATCTTCCTTTTGAGCAAAGAATTCATCAATTTCTCCTTGCCATAGTTGGGTGTTCCCCGAGTTGCCTTTCACCCCGCAACCCGGATGTCACCAACAAACTTCAGATCTCCAAGGGACGTTTTTTTTGGCTGAAAACTTCATGGCAATATTGTAAGGGACCACATCCTTAAGTCCGGAGATCTTGGTGTTTTGGATGTTTTTTGTTCCACAAAATTCACCTTAACCTACTGTTAAATGGAAGGAAATCCCAAGGCCAACCACCGTTTGGATGTATATTTCGCCTTGCAAATAGTGGGATAAACTACCAACCTCAACTGGTGAGCCAGATTTCTGGTTGCCATCAACAGTAGGTTAAGGTGAATCTGGATGGAGATCTGGATTTTTTGTTTGAAAACAAGAATTCGCAACTAAAAACGATAAAGGTTCCTAATTACCTATGACTCAGATATATGGTTGAGCAACAACGCATTCCTAAGAAAATGATAGAAATTGAGAAATGTGTGCTTAATACGTTTAATATATACTGGTAACTGGTATTATATCTAGAAGACTTAGATACAGTACATTGCTTTTTTGTTGATGATATATAATGATCCATGTTATGGAATCTGAAGCTGACCTCCGACCTGAAAAATCATCGACTGAGAATGTGAAAACTCAAGGAACATGCAAACCATCAAAAAACATTTCAGGTACCGAAAATGCGGGAATCCTCACCTATAAAAGCTGTACAGATACGGCTTATGGATACAGGAAAAACCATCCCCCAAAATAGCCTTCTAAATGACGGTTCAGGATTCCTCCATTTTCTATAGGTACCTGAACCTTTTTCGGTGAAATCATACCCCGACATGTTGCAGCTCTACTTCTACAAGTGATTGATGGATAGACTTTGCTTGGCAAAAAAAAGGGGGTTCCAAATTTCCACATCTTTATCTAGTTGGTGGTTTCAACCCCTTTGAAAAATATTAGTCAAAATGGGAATCTTCCCCAAATAGAGATGTAAATAAAAAATATTTGAAGCCACCACCCAGTTATCATCTTGAGTGACATGAATTACCAACCCCTTTGGTCGAAAGGAACCAAGATCACCCAAACAAAAATAAACAAAATAAAGACAGAATCCAAGTATCTGCTTGCAAGCGTCGAAGATTCATGCTGGCCAACATCGCATAAACCTCAAGAAAGGCCAACAAAAAAAACATGTTCTACAGCAGTAGAGCGGAAAATCAGTGAAAAATAGCTATATTTGAAGCCGGTAACGATTCTATTTTGAGGCATCCATGGAGTTCAACGAACCATGATTTCCTGGAAGGGTACGTAACAAGTTGCTTTTGAGACATGAAACATCAATGGTGATCCATGTAATGGTTCATGAAATAAACCCCATTAAAAAAAACAAAAAAAACTGTGCACTTTGTCATTCCCTATATCTAAACAATTTTTCCAGGTGTTTTGTCTCACCTCTCAACTTCACCCCTCACTTCACCCACCAACCGTGCCACGCTGCCGCACCTGTTGCCAGGTGCGTTGCCTGCGCATCACTTTGGTGAAGTCGACTAAGGTCACGCTAGCAGCACCTGGAAGTTGGAGTGAGGTGAAGAGGCCGAGAGATCTCCATGAAACCGCAGGTGGGCTTGATGGGGGAACCCAAACGATGTTGAAGTTGGAAGAAAATACAAAATGGACCGGAAACATGGAGAAGAAATGGTGGAAACAAAAGTTAGATTTGCATTTGATTTTTTGGTTTCTAAGTGGTAATTTGCAAGTTCCATGTTAAACCTCTAGGGATCCTGGCTCACCGAAACTGAGAATGGGAGCATGGAACCTAAATACTTTGCGTTTCGGAGGTGATTGGACACCCCAATCATCCTCTGACAAGGTGATTGGATCCCTAAGGACTGAAAATTGGGGGGAGATTTTTGTTGGTTTTCATGAGGAATTTCGGAGTTTCCATTAACAAAAACGACTCAAGAGGTGAAGCATGTTCACAAAGACCCATGGTCTTGTGAACCTTGAGTAAATGTAGGTAAAAAGTCAATGTACACAAGTACATCAAGTACCATGGATCTGATGAGTTTTGTTTTCGATGACGACAACAACAACAGCAGCAGCAGCAGCAGCAGCAGCAACAACAACAACAACAACAACAGGCAAGGGTTTCAATGTTCAGAGGAAACCAACTAAGAGCAAAAGCCCTTGAAAATCGATAGTTGCAAGACCATTCGGCTTCCTTTTGGCCGCGCACTATTTTTAGGAACTATGATTTTTTGTATTGAAAAACCAGGTGACTTAAGAATATCTTAAGAATAGAGAACCGTTAGCCGATGGGGGAAGCACAGGACTCTAGCACCACCATCTGAAGTTTAAGAAAATGGAATGGGGTCCCTTTATAAAAGAAGCCCTTCCCCCCTGGCATTGCTTCACTTTTTCATGGAGCCCTATAGGACATTTTACGTTTTGCTTCGTGTTTGGCGAAGCGAATCAAACTCGATTTGAAGGACGTACATGTATTTTGTTGATTCATCGAAAAGGTCTGGAACTATAAACGCATCTCATCCAATTAAAAATCCGAAATAGAGAAATGCATGGTGCGTTCTTTTTCTACGGTTTTACTAGGTGGCTTCAAGTGTCAACTATGTTGAAAAATGGTTGTTCAATTGGACCATCTCCCCAGTTGAGCAGTCACCAAAACCCTGGTTATTTGATGTATATAAGGGATGATACTACCCAAACGACACAGTTCTAAAGGGATTATAACAAGCCATTCTAAGGAACCCCATCAACCAACCACTATAATGGAACGTCACAAGAGTTTTGAACCTTGTTAACTTGAAAACAAACAACATTTCAAACAGGGCTCATTACATTACCAACCGAAAGCACCGCATTAAGAATCAGCAGTAAGATATGCTGCTTCTGGGATCCCCACCCTTCAAAAATGGTTCCCACCTCCCATTTATATAATGGCCCCCCTTCAGCTTACACCACCACTTAGTTTATGAATCAAACCATTGTTTTTTGTTGGGGAAACAACACCTATCAGTTGAAGGCGATCCTATCCACACTCAGGCCATCCGAACCCCCAAGGCATTGAACCAACAAAAATAGTCACAACTTCTGACCCAACTACACCTTGGACCCCTGGACACTTGAACCATGAATGGTTGCCCATATACAACAGCCGGGGTGTCAATTCACCTTTTTGATCTTGTTAGTAAGGTTTACAGTAATTAAGTTACCCCGAGCTGGAGGGTGTTTGTACTCGAGGTAACAGTCCTTTTTACTCTTTTTTGCGATTCATTTTATATAGCTTTGGTTTTAGATGTCTACCCCCCCCATCCAGTAATAGTCACCACCAGGATGAACCTTTTTTTGGATAGGGAATCCCAACTTTAAACCTTTATTTGCCACTGTTACTGGAATCCTGGCTGGGGGGAAGATCCAATAGCTTTCTGTTTTCTAGCTTCCAAACCTTACCTAGTTGGTGGTTTCAACCCATTTGAAAAATATTAGTCAAAATGGATCATTTCCCCAAATAGGGGTGAAAATACAAAAAAAGATTTGAGTTGCCACCACCCAGTTACCCATCTTTTTGGCAGCCTCCTTGGATGCGAGACTTCTCCGATGATTGCATCACATCGATTTCCATGGCTCACTGGGTGGAATTGAAGATTCACCAACCTCAAAGGGGTTATATATTCCAACAGTTTCACCTACAAGGTGGGCCCCCAAAAACCAGATATAAGTAGACTGAAAGAACCATATGTTTCGGGATGAAATCACCACCAGCCGTTTCCCCTTTTTTAATGTTCGGCCCTGAAAACAAATAGGGGTCAAATTAATTCCATAAAAACAACGATCTTTTATGGGGGCACACCGGGCTTTTGAGATGTGGATTTGATGGATACCATTTTAAAGCTCCTCCGCTTCCATCGTACCACAAAAGATCCTGTAGGTACTGTTGAGAAGAATTGGAAATAAAAACTGTTGGTGAATTCAATTTGTTTTTGTTTGTTTTGAAGAATTAAAACAGATGAAATAACCAACCTGCATTTTAGGGAGGGTTTTTCCTTTGTGTTTAAACGCATGCTTTGGGAACATCCAATCACCAACCCAAATCCGTGATGATTTTAATCTTGATGAAGTGATGCCAGATCTCCACGAAGTGATGCCAACAGAAACTTGAGCCTGGAATTTTGGGACAGACTTTTGATTCAGAAAAAAAAGACACCGTATCTTTGTTGTCTTAGAAAGATGTTGGTTTTATATCCCATGGGATTAGCATCTTTACCATTATTTACCTACATGTACAATATAGATTAACCATTCATGTAATAAGTAAATAGAGCATAACGGGTATCTTGAACAGAAGGAAGGATTTTCTGGATCCTTTTGATTGAACTCAAAGCCGAAAGACTATTATTGTTCCTATTAAGGTCACTTGATTTGACCATGGAGCGTACTTGGAGGATCATCCACTTAGTAAGTGGTTAGTAACCACCATTTACAAGCCATTTAAGCCATTTGGAAGGGGAACAACCCTACTTGGGGACTTGCTAACCATGGTTATTAACCACTTACCAATGGAATGATCATCCGAGTAAGGGACACTGTTTGGAATCCAGTTTTTGACTTCATCCTTCAACCCCCAAATTGGGAAAGGTCGGGGCCGACTGTTCATTTCTCTTGCCGGTTGCAACCCATGATTACACTCGGAGAGTAAAGCAATATCTGTCAAAATGGATGATGTCCACAAATAGGCATGAACGTGATGAAAAACAAAAAAGAAATGTGAAACCACCACCACCTAAAAAAAACATTGAGTGTCACAAAAAAATACTGGGAATGCAAGGTCGAAAGTCCCCCCTTTCGCATCAATCAAATTCAACCATCCCCCTTGATCGGTGTGTGTGTGTGTGTGCCTAGGGTAGCATTTTATAAACCAAAGCGTTTATAACATGACCCCATAAGGTTATTTTGTTTATGATGTTTATGTAATAGAGGTTCCATGTTACAATGGATTGATCCCGGGGGATATGAACCTACTTGCTGTGGAATCTCATCCCATGATATCCGATAGCTCATTGAACATGTGATTCTCATCATGGATGATTTAATATTTTTTTATCACTTCCTTGCCAATGAAGGGGGGTAACACGATTCCCAATAGTATCTATGTATGGTACATGTATCAAATTTGGTAGATGTTCATAAAAAATATGAATATATATATATATATACATATATCAGTCCCATAAATCCAATGGGGTTTTCGAGATTTCATCACCTACCAGTACATGTTAAAATATATCAACCCACAAGGATGGATTTGCAAAGTCTGAAACAAGCTTCCAGCTGTTGCATTTCACACCGTCAACGTGACGACGTGCCATTTCGTGCCTCGAGGGTTACAGCAGTCTCCTGATCAACTTTTAAAATAGTCGGCGAAACAAAGAGAAAACCTTTGGATCCATGTATGGTATATTTACCTACATTTACCATAGAAATTAACTAAACATGTAGGTAAATATACCATACATGTAGGTAGGTTTCGATAAAATTTCATGGTTTTCACGTAGGTGAATATATACTAAATTTCCATGGATCCCATGGGTCCAGAAATGGCATGATCCATTCTCCAAGTCTTAACTGCACCGAAACTTGGCAAAGTTAACCGCCATGAATCCAGAAATCGGCAATGGCAAAAAAAAAACATCCGCAGTTGGACTTTTAGTGAGTTGCAATCAAAAACTCACCAAACTCAAAGGGGCTAAGGGTATAAGGGACGATTCTTGTGAGGTGTGAAGGGGGATCACACCTCATGATCTCCACAAACCTCAAAACTAGAAAAGGGTTTTTGTTCAAGAACCTTGAGGAGGTATGACTCCTGTTTGACTAGAGGATTTTGGAAGACTGGGATATGGGTGTTTCCTTAAATGGTGGTACCCTCAAATCATCCAATTTAATAGGGTTTTCCATTATAAACCATCCATTTTGGGGTACCCCTATTTTTGGAAACCCCCATACTATTCTCCGATGTTCTGACCAAAACCCCGGGGAAATCGCTCCGTTCATCGCTCCCTATGAAGGGGATTTTTGGGAAACCACGTTCATCGCTCCGTGAACATCGCTCCCTTCCAAGCACAACCTTTTTATTAAGCTGTCCTGATTTAGATGGAAATGAAAAATTGTTGCTCCCTAAGGATCCATGGGATGTCATGGGGTGTCAAAACCACCTGGTCTGGTGTTTCCATAGGAGGGGTCAGGATTCTTAGGGCTTCTATTTTTTCTGTAATCCCGGGAAAGAAAGTATTCCGATTTCAAATCTCCTATGTTGATCAAAAACGACTGGTGATTGGATGGGACCTTTTTGTTGAATCATTCATTGCAACCCCCCAAAACTAAGATATCATGCAGCTAAAAATAGGGAGTTGAAAAGACTAGTGTATCGGTGTACAGTGACTAAGCAGAATCATTCTGAATTTCCTCAGATCCTTGTTTACGCATCTGGTATGTTCCTACCTTGTACACTCTCTCCGTCTCTCTCTCCCTCTCTGAAAGCTTTGTCAGTTTTGCCATTGGCCAAGTGTGTATGTATAAATAACAGGTTTCAACATGCAGGGCCACTTGTAAAAATATCACCTTTTGATCCTTTTGGCTAAAAAATCGTTACATGACATTGAATTGCTTCGGTCACTGACTATTTGGACGATCAACCAGTAGAAGGTATCATTGCCAACTCACTTGTTTTAGCTGTTCTCCAGGGTCTACTTCAGGTGTTGGGCTGGAACTTAGGTAAAGACAGTGACCCAAAGTTTTTCATTTCTTTACAACCATGAGGAGAGCAAAGTTCTAACTGCATTTTTTTGAGATTTGACCCAAGATCTACTGCAAAAACTCAAACAAACAACACCATACCATCCCATAAGAAAAATAAAATAATAGTTTTGAATTGTTTCCTACCCTAAGAAACCTCGCAATCTCAAAACCACACCTGTTTTTGAGTCCGTCATCAGGGCGGGTCTTTAGTGTTTCAATAAACCCCCAAAAGTTGATCGTCAGCTGATCGCCTGCTTGTCACATTTATCCAACTTTTTTTGTGGGGCCTTAAATGTTCCCAATCCTTAGATTTGCTGAAGTGAAGTTCGATGCTTGGAAATAATGTTTTCTTAAGAAAATCTCCCTTTTTTTTGGTGGGCTTTTTTTTGGGTGATTTACTTTTTTTAGGTACAATCCATCAACAAAATCACCTTCAAAAAGAATCCAAGCTGACCACAACTGTCCACCCCCAAAAAACTAACATGACGATGGAAATAACACCTGTTGGAAGATGTATATCCTAATTCTCCTATGAAAAATTGATCTTCTAGTTGGTGGTTTCAACCCATTTGAAAAATATGCTCGTCCAATTGGATCATTTCCCCAGGGTTCGGGATGTAAATGAAAAATATTTGAGTTGCCACCACTTAGTCTTCCAGTGTCATGTTAGGTGACTCGTGGGGGTAGCGAAACCTATATCACCTTGGGGGGATTTTTTCAAAAAAAAATCACATCTCTTCCCCGCACCTCTGGCAAAGTTGTCGCAGTCTCCTGGCAGAAGTTCCGTCTCCCCCTTAATTGTCTCGTCTTGAAGGGTGTGTTTTTCATCGATCATCTACATGTAGGTGGTCCATGTGGGTAGCTGTTTGGAAAGAATGATATAATTCAACTCAACTAGGTGCCAGTGTAATTACTGTCTTACTGTAATTTGCTAAGCTTGCCAACACAAATATGTTTCCATTTGCTTAGTAGGCATAACCATCTATAACCGACATTATGACATTAAATTCATGAATGGCTCATCTGTCGTAAGAAAAGCCTGTTGGATAAATGGAACCAATCAACGTGGAAAAACTATGCCGGTTCAACAAATTGGAACCATCCATACCTTCTACAATCATCCGTGGAAAGTTGTCCGGTTGTCCCCACACATGGCTCATGGGTCCCATTGGTCCACTCCTCCGCCATGATTTCGTTCGTTCGGAAGCGGATCGAAAATGCTGCGGATCCGAGGTTTCACGAGCCCCCCCCACTGTGGGCTGATTCTTTATCTAGGCCCTGTAGTTGCTCCAGGATGTGAAAAAATGTCCCGAAAAAAAGGAGCAAAATAGATTTGCATCTACTTGAAAGTGAACAAGGGGGCAGTTGCCATGACCATGACCTTGAGTGTTTTAGCAAAGTCGGATGCTTTTGGTGTTTCAACGCTAAGCTGAAGTGACCACAGGGTATATATGCCTATTGATTTGAAAATGGCTCAAATCTCCAATCAACCAGGGTTTTGCAGTTAGCCTAAGGGTTCGAACATTCAGGGTATCCATTGATTCTTGCCAGTTGAGTCATCCATGGATTTCAAGAAATCATTGGAAATACACCATCATTTTCCCAAAGATCTGCCAGCTATTCCCATATCATGATATGGTGATGATATATATATAAATATATATATATATTCGGATGCATTTCCTGCCTGCGTGTTGTTGTTCCATATTCCGTTTGGCGCCAGTTTTTTAAGCATTGATTCCTCCATCCTTTCTACTTTCGAGCCAATAGAGATGTATAAGCAATATATGTGACCATTCCGCATTGACTTACGCATTTCGGCGGGTATTTCAGGTCCCCCTTCAAAACGACTAATTATGGCTGGTCAACCTACCCTTAATCGGGCCTTACTAAACCCTTATTTCTGAGGGTGGTACATTGGGGGGGGCTAGGTTGACCAGCCATGCTAGAAAAGCAACCTTTTCAGGTTGTTATAGGACATGACTTCATCTTGGCTTTTGCTATACTGGTCATATGATTGATGGACAAAACTCAAAGAAACCCATTGAACCCGTTGATATCCTGATGTTGTACTGGTTAACTTGTAGCATTTATAGCTGGTTCACTGGGAGTTGTTCCATCAACCTGTATCTTCCGCTTGTCATACTAAAGTATAGCTAACAACTACGGGCTGGCCAATGGCTTTGCTTAATCTTCTGAGGAGTCTATCAGCTTCTGGAACCCATGTACGTGGAGATGATCAGTAGTACAGTAATCATTCGACTGACAATAAATTGCCAATGGAAAAGATTTTTTTAGCTGGCAAGCACTAGTCACTAGTCAACAAAGGATATATATTTTTTTTGTTTGGCATTCCCTCTTGTGCACTTCGATAGTATCTTACCATGATCACCAATGACCCTAAAATGGTTGAATCACGGCTGGATTTTTTTGATAACAGTTATCAGCCACCCAACCGCGGGATTTTTGCGAGGCCATTTTGTTTGTTTTGTGGCTTTGTCATGGATGTTACTCGCGACTATATCTAGGTGGTGGTTGAACCAACCCATTTGAAAAATATGCTCGTCCAATTGGATCATTTCCCCAGGGTTCGGGGTGAAAATAAAAAATATTTTCATGCTTTCATGCTCACGGCCCTGCTGAGACACTCGCAGCGAAGGCCTGTCCGCAACAAGAAAGGGGTCCATGCCCTACAAACCATGGGCCAAAGGCAGCTCTGCCAACGACTGGCCTTGTCCCAGTGCCGGCGATCGAAGATGCTGTCTCAGCCATGATTCAACTGCCTGCAACCTTTGGTTTGACCAAGGGATGCTGACACAACCTATGAAGCACTGCAACATTGCAGATTTCGGTCTTCCCGTCAGCCATTTCGTCTGGATGTCGTGTGACTTGATGAACTGCTGAACACAAAGCCGCCACCATTTCATTCTCAGTTTAAAGTGGTAAATCTCTGGAGCGCAACCTCCACAAGATACAGGATCAACCCATCGATTGGAAATTCGGATCATGCCAGGATGTCCCTTTTGCAACTGCCAATCAATATACAGCTGACAGTACGACACCCATTGCACTTCCGATCCAACATTGTCAATGCCTGTCTGCCACCATTGCAAAAATTGTTCTGAAATTGTTGGAAAAAGCTTTGCAAATTCACCACGGCAATGTTGCAATGTCTCATGAGGTTCCCATTGTAATGCAACCACTGGTCGAGGACGGTGCACTGGTGTCCCACGGACAACCTCCGGTTGAGCACTTGCCTGCCATTGTTCACTAACTGCAACCATGTGATCACGAATCAGTTGAGAAGTTTCCTCAAAATTCACTAGAGCACGAACGTGGTCACGCCATAGGTTCCAGAAATCGTCTCCTCGGCTGAAGTTTGCAGATGCTGCTGCCCGATCAGCGGCATGGTTGCCAATCATCGCCCACCTTTCAAGTTCTGTTTCTGCAGAAGCCACGTCTTCATGAGCCGGAACTTTGCCCACCATCACTCTACCTGCAGGAAAACAGTTGACTGCTGTTACAAGTCGTCGCCAAAGATCTGCATGTTTGTGGTTGGCAGGAACCGGTCTTTTACCTACAATGTACTTCTGAAACCCATTCACCACACTCAAACAGTCAGTCCAAATTCGAATGACTCCACCAAATTGTTGTGTGAGCTCCACTGCGGCAACTAATGCAAAAAGCTCAGCTCGATGAGCTGATTGCACAATTCCTGTCAAGGGTCCCGCTGCTAAAATTTTCGTGGACCAAGCAACACTGTCAACATATGGATTGGGACTAAGAATGACCGACCAAGCAGCAATACGGTAATCCTCACCTGGCCACCAACAGGAGCCATCTGTGAAAAGATCACACACCGCACGTCAGGGAGGTGGCACATTGGGGTCACTTCACTAGGCAAGTGATGAAGGTAGTTCCACCAAGCATCTCTAGTTGGAGGTATGAGGCTCCATCCATGAACTGACGCAACCACTGGCAACTGAGAAATGACAGCAAGAGTGGCTTCCGGAATCTTTTGACGCAAATCTTTTTTTCCACGGACATTCCCACAAACGATGATAGAAACTATCCGGTTGGTGACAACGAGGGCAACAATTTTGGCCAGTTTCACTCCAACGAAAGGCATGTTCAGTCGTAAACATACTTCCGTTCAGACAAGGTCGCAACACTGCTTGAGAGTGAGGATCATAACGAGCCAATGCACGACGTGTCAGTCCGAGGTCAACACGGTCAAAATCTTTGAACTCCTTTCGATGCGACACTTGTGAGGCAACAACCCGCCCCCACGAGCGATCAAGCCTAAGTTCCAATTCAAGCCAACCAATGTCTCTAATTGAAAAAACGGAATGCCCATCAGAGACCCAATGTGAGCTGTGCCACGACCAACCAAGCACATGAAGTCGGGAGAGAAGGATTTCAGACACTGAACCTGGATGCAAGTCAACTATCCCCTGGTTGGCTATATCTATCCTATTCAGTTGAACATCATTGCAACCACTATCCCTAAAGTCACGAACAGTCTGGATGATGGCATATGCTTGAGGGTCAAAGCCTACTCGTGCTTGTGCCATCTGCAACCAACTGCTTGCCCCAGGTTTATCAAGCCACATTGCTCTAAGAAAGGAGGTTCTAATGGGGACCCAATGCTTTTTTCCGATGCAGCACGACGACACTCCATGGAAGGCTCTTGGCCAAGCGGCTGTGTACACAAGGCGAAGTTTTTGGCTAAAACTACCCCCCGACACTTTGAGTTTATCCCAGAAGTCTGCCAGCTTATGCACTCTATTGAGCAACGTAGCATTGCGAATTTGCTGAGAAAAAGTAATTTGGGCACCCAATTCCCTCACGGCCAAGTCAACTTGAAATCCCTGCTGGCGAAACTGTCGCCTGGTTGCTCTATTGTTGCTCCAGGCAATTGTTTTCGCTGCATCCAGCGTTAGGTCCAGCAAATCTGTAAATTCACACACCCTATCATATGCTGAACGAATGGCATTGGGGTCACTTACAAGGAGCTCCCAATTATCAACATAAGTGACTGCACGAGCCATCTCTTGTGATTTTGAAATCCATAAGTGAAGCAATTGGTCAATAGCTACCATTGAAAGGCAGCTCAGACCACATCCCTCAGGAAAACCACAATCAGCCATCATTCCTGGGCTATAGCTTCCACGAATGTAGAAGTGGCGAGACATGGAGCTCAATGCTCCTGTCCAAGCACGAATCACGGGAAAGGGCAATCCAAGCAGATGAGCAGCTGCCAGTGCCGGCTTTCTTGGTAGCGTGTTGTACGCATTTTCCAGGTCGAAAATCAGTCCGGAAGCGGTCTGATCTTCAATGGCAGATTCTTCAAGATGGTCCATTAGTCTACGCCATACTGTTGAAGCACTCTTTCCTTTCCTGTTACCAAGGAGCATTGGATCCAGGACATCATCTAGCAGTGTGAGCCAATATCTTGATTCAGCACTTGACCAGCAACGATAGATGATAGAGAAAATGGTAACTGGCCGAAAATGATTTGGGTGCGAAGGAGCTTCTCGTTTTGCAAGGCTTTTGACCGCTCCATTCAAGATCTGTTGGGGCCACTTTCCAGTGGAACAAGCATTTTTGAAGATGGAGCAAATGGAAGCAAGGCCATTCAAATCGAGATTGAGGACATCATGACGAGAAACTCCGTCAAGGCCCGTTGCAGCCAACCTTTTCTTGCTATGAGCAACAGCGCGAAGGAGCGCAGGAGTAAAATCCAATGGAGGGGCTTGGACTGGCTTAAGATAACGTTGAGCAAAGGCAATGATAACATCCCACCTTTCCGACGGCACATGGGCATGACGAATCCATCGGTTTTTCCACTGGTCGGCAAAGGCTTGAAACAAGTCTGACAAAGTTCCACGAGATTGTGGTTGCGCAATGACATCACCAACTTCAACTTGCTCGACAGAGCTGAGCCAAAGCTTGTCTGCCTCTGCATGATGCACTTGCAATCGACGACCTTGATGAAAAACTGGCTTATCATGAGTCCAATTGCCATGGTTATCAAATTCCACTGCACAGTTCTCTAAGTCAACGGTAGCAACAGGCTGGCTTACTTCATGAAAAAGCACATCGACTTGTTCCGGGGCATCACGACGAACTTTGCGATACAAATGTGCTATGTCACCAGTCTGTTTCAATCGAGCAGCATAATTTTTATGTTTCACCAAGGCCTTTTCAAGCTTGGTCACTTCGGCCTGAAAGAAAAGGAACATCCCCCACACGAAATCACCAGAGGGGCACTGCAGCGGCAGCATTCCTGAAGAGCCTTGCTCATGTATCTGGCTACTCCACCATTCTTTGAAGGAAGGCTGAAATCCAGGCGCCTTGAGGATAGCTTCCCACAATGCTTGGGAATGAGCACAATGAGTCTCGGATGGAGAATGAACAGACGAAACTCTTGCAAGACTTTGTAGTCGACGAAGTTGCTTAAACCAATGGACATGGAGAACAGAGTATCCCAGAAACTTGGGTTGAACTTCCCCAGTTCGGCCAACTCGTATCGGGGCAACGGACGACCGACAAGTTTTGGGTTTATGATGAAGTCCACGACCTAAAGCATTTGGCAAGACTGGGCGACCACTGACACGAGCAGCTCGAACAGCTGCATCCTCCCGTTGTTTCCAAAACTGACGATAAGCGACATTGAGGTCATCAGCCGATTCAAAATCCACAGCAGAACAACAACACTGTGTGTCCCATGCAAGTTTGGAGGGAATAGGCCACACAAACTTAAGGTCGAGAGCATCATCGGACTTAAACTCACCTACCAAGGATGCATGATCTGTCCAGGCCAACGAATCAACTCTGCAACAGACGAACCTTGCAGCAAGCTCTGGCGACACATACAGATAATCACGTCGTGTTTTACCACGACATGTTGGTTGGGGATGGTTCCCCCATGCTTGGTATTGTAACTCTTGCAGATCCACGAAACCAAGGGAACGAAGTTTGGCAATTGACTGCAATGACATGTGGTCACTATTCCAATCCCCTGCCACATACCTGCAACCTACCGATTGTTGGATGCGCTCCACAGCTAAGGTCAACAGATGTTCAGTCGTCAACTTGGCGTTATGATGAGTAGGCCCAACCGGTGGGCAGTAAACCCCAATGCCAGAAATCCAAAGCCCACGACAAAAGGAGGTTGCTGCAACCAAACGACCTGTAGCATATTGTGCAGGATCCCAATGGTGAACAAGTGGCCTAGAAGGACATTTGGAAACAACTGCAACACCAGCCCACTTTCCAACTTCACTTACTTGGGATCTAGGAAGAACTGGATGGCCATGAACGGTCCACTTGAAAGGACTTTGCAATGCTCGTAACTCACCTCGGAATTGAGAAAGGCCACGAGAGGTGAGATGAGTTTCACTCACAACCCAAATATCAGCTTCTTGCATGGCAAACAACGATGCCTTATGATGGAGGCCACCTGGATTGCAAATACCAACACGGAAATTGTCATTCGGTCCTGGGAGTGATGCTTCCCCAACCCTGCAAAGACAAGCAACACAGAGAAAGAGTTTCCAAAACCGACATGGAGAACCACTTACTGCAGCTTTTCCACTACCGACACCGAGGACCCCCGAGCACAAACAAACCTCATAGGGCTGAACATGATGATGCAAGAATGACAGTTTACACAAAATGAGGCCCGCTATTGCACATAAGAGCCTACTTGTAACTATTTCCCAAGTCCAAACTCCGGAACCCCAACACACGGAGCCAAGACGAACGAACGATGCATGAAGTGTCATCAAGTTGGATGATGAGAACTTCAACCCTTTGCCAAAGCACCACCTAGATATTGTCAAAAAGCGATCCTTTGCCATGATCAAAGGACCCAGGGTGGTCCGGCTAGAAAGTTGGCTAAATTCATACCCAGTTTCCACGTGGCATTCAACCAACGATAAGGAGCCGCCTGTGTCCTCACTCCTGGACAACCTATACAGATAGGTTAGACATGGAAGAGTTGGTAAGTATGAAAATTAGTGGGTAGCATGAAGCAAACAAACAAAAATGGGTCTCCCCAAATATCGGCAGTGTAATCCCCTGAACAGACACCTTCCGAATCTCCTTTTTGCCACCCTGTCGCTGCACCAACAATGTCTCTTTTCACGACTTCGTCGAACAAAAGAGGGGCGAAAGATCCGAAAGAGCTGCAGTGAAATCAAGTCTTCTTGGTTAATGTCGATGACAGGGATAAATTTGTGTAGAGCATCCTAGATACACAAGCAACAACATAATATACAACATCAAAATCATGCGATTGATGCATATCTTGATGCCTCAAACACTTCTGGAGAACTTTTTCAAAAGGTTAGATGACTTTCGAAGTGTTCCATGCTGATGAAAAAAACATGGAAACCGGAGGTCAAATCACAAACACTGCAGCGGCAGAAACCATGTGGGTTGAACAAACCTGCAGGTGGACCTGATTTTAGGTCTACCTTTTTCGGTCGAGGTGATGATGTAAAAATGGTTTTCTGTGAATCCTCATTACGTATGGAGGACCGACTTGTATATTTACACATATATCATAGATATATACTCACTGTATATATATATATATATAGATACATTATCTAGAACCCATTTGACATCTTTTTTTGGGGATTGACCTTCCATTTAATTTTATGGGTGAGTCATATCATCATATCTTCCAAAATATGGGTCATTTGGGTTCTAGGCATACTACAGTATGTACATGGATAATCTACCCTTACCAACCATAATCATGGAAGTGTAAAATGGGTGCATCGAATATTAGTTTCCTTTCATTTAGGAAAATGATCCACTTCCATGATTCTGAGAGAAAGGGTGTACGTCTACCATGATCTACCCTTGCCTCGCAGCTTTCATGGTTGCTGCAGTGGTAATTAAAGCTATTTTTCTTCACAAAACTCGGGTCCCTGCTAAAGGTTTAACTCTTAGTGATTTATATATGCATTAAAAAGACACACCACATTTAAAGGGGCTGCTTGGGTATGTTCGAGACGAAAAACCAAAGATTTGCCGAGCTTGCAAACACTACTACACCATTTTTCCACTGAAACAGTAACCTATGACAGCTTTCGAATGGATCTCTGAACCACGACATGATCAACACCACGTAATTCTCCCCAAAAAAGATCTGCTTCTATGCACCGGAACCCTCACTTTACTTGATGAATCTTGGATGTTTCAAACTAAACTGGGCCGTGACAGTCTAAGGGCTTCCTACCCTAAGGATCCATGGGACGAAAGGAATATTTACCTACATTAATGGTTGATTTTTATTGTAAACGTAGGGATATATACCATACATGGATCCTATGGGCTATAAAGGTTTCCTATACCTCAACAAACATTCCTCATAGTATCTAAGGCACTGTGGGTTTTGTTTGCCTACATTCGAATGCTTGATCTTTTACAAAGATAAATGAACGTATAGGTAAATATGCAAAAATCGATCAAAATTGATCCTATGAATTGAAAGTCATATTTTTCCCTTTTGCGTACATGACTGGTTGATTTTCATATTGGCAAAGGTCTGAATAAATATGTTTTTCAGAAACCAAAAATGTTGAATCTGTTAAATGAGACGTGTCTTTTGTGTCCTTTGTGTCGGGTCCGGGTCCAAAAAAGACGACGACTTTCTTCAGAGTTTCACCAAGGGTATGCCATCAGGAGATAAACTCTTGAGGTACAGCACGTACTGATGCGAGGCACGACGGCAAGGCAGTGCAGCAAGTTTAGTTTCATCAGGGGTCATTGAAAAAGGACACTGGGCCCCAAACAAGGCACAAACTTAAAGAAGGAATTCCCACAAAAGTACCATACATTTGCATTGCTTAAAGTCTTTGGAAATGGGTAATTTCATGATCCCTGTTCATTCAATGTATATAGGGTTGCCGGAGGGCTGTTGAAGTTTCGAGATGCTTTCCAACGGACTATGCGGCAAAAGCCAGCTTGAAAAAGCAATCATGCAACAACATGAGCAAAGAACCCACAAAGGTGGAAGAGTACACCCTCAAAAATTAACATGGAAACCAAAACTGGAGGTTTTGAAGATGGCTTTCCTTTTCAATTGGGTGATGTTTTTTTTGTTCCATGTTAATTTTCTGGGTTCTATCCCAACCCAACAGTAACAAAGAAACCAGAAAACAACGACTCACCGGACTTAAAATCTATGCGGTTTTTCAGGCAAGTTTGAAGGTGTGAAGCATGATCCGTTCATGACGCGTCTTCTCGTCTCAGCTTCGCCTTTTGATATCATGTATAGTGGTTTATGCATAAGATGCAGGCTCCTTATGAGGTTGTTAAACCTGGAACCAGCAAGTACGCGCTCATCTTACAAAAGACATCATCATGCGAGAAGATCAAATGCATCATTCAAGCCAAGCAGCAACAACAAAACAGGAGACAACCAGCAAAATCTCAAAACATATCCATTGAAAACACGCTGGAAACCAAAACATGGTCTCGATGTGTCTCGATTGAATGGTTGATGAAAATCGTGGCCTAGTTCTTTAAGACAAAAAAACAACTATATTGAGTGACAAGATGTGCCCAAATTTACACCTGTGAAAAAATTGATGAATAGATACAGTATGCAAAATGAAGATTTGTCTAATGTATCTCCGGCTTCAAATATGGTGTTATTTTGGGTATCTATTTTAAATATCAAGGGAGGTAGGTCTTGTTGACATGCTCCAATCATCAATTTGGGAGTGTTCATCTTATATGCTGAAAAGTCCCAAAACAAAACACAAACTCTTCTCATTTCAGCTTCGCCTTTTAATATCACATTCTTCGAAAAGTACTGAGTCCGGGCTTGAAAACCCACCCAGTACGCGCTCATCTTACAAAAGACATCATCATGCGAGAATGGGGCAAGGCACACGTGGGCAATGCATGGATACATACATCCCCAACTTCACATATGAACCATCAATGAAGTGGTTGTAAAACAAAAGATACAACATGGATCAACATGGAATAATTAGGCCTGAGGGACAACCCCAATCAACAAGCAACGACTCATCTTCTCTCAGCTTCGCCTTTTAATATCATGTGTTTTTTGTAGGGCTGGATCGTATGACGGTGGTTAAACCTACGACCCCAGTCCGCGCTCATCTTACAAAAGACATCATCATGCGAGAAGGTCAAAAGCATGGCAAGCCAAGCAGCAAAAACAAAACAGGAGACAACCAGCAAAATCTCAAAAGATATCCAGTGAAAACAAACTGGAAACCAAACATGGTCTCGATTGAATGATTGATCATGAAAATGGTGGCCTATTTCTTAAACAAAAAAATAACTAGAGTGCTAAGATGTGCCCAAATGTACACCTGTGAAAAGAATTTGACGAATAGATACCCAAAATGATGGATACAACATGGAATCGGCCTGAAGGACAACCGGAATCAAGATGCAACGACTCATCTTCTCTCAGCTTCGCCTTTTAATATCATTTGTGTTTTTTCTGTAGGGCTGGATCGTATGAGGCTGTTAAACCTCGACCCAGTCAGCGCTCATCTTACAAAAGACGTCATCATGCGAGAAGGTCTCTGTCATGTCAAAGCAGAGCGGCTCTTCCGCACACAAAACAACAACGAAAAGCAGGTAGTTCACCTCCCATACTAATCTTAAATTCAGCAAGAAAGGTGCGCTGGGCAATGGGTATGAATGGTTTTTTTTTGTGGGATTTCAAGTGTTTCAATGAAAAATCTTTGTGTATTACTCATGGTTGTCAACCTGACATCATAAATCCCATGCAACATATCGATTTACTAACTGGTGATCTAAACGTTGGGTGGGATGCAATCAAATCCATGGGGAAGATTCGTGTTTTTTCAGCGATCCTTTTGGCTTGAAATGGCTGATGCGAAAGGAAGACGTTCGCCTTTCCTTTTTTGGGAAGGTACGGTAACTTTTCAGGGGCTACCCGTTACCAGGAAATTCACATATCCCACCTGGGGAAGTTTGGAACATCATCTTCAAAATGGACTTTGAAAAGGGGATATGTGATCGTTCCCAGGAGGGTAATGCTAAACTTCAGGTGGGTAGATCATTATATTGCTTCTGTCTTTCAAGAACACACCATGTATTCACACTGGAAGTTCTTTCCATTCAAAGATCGGTGCTAAGCGGCACATCATGGTTTCACTAATATAGCTGAACATTGCACATCTTGGCATTGTAAGCATGAACATAGCCTGTAGAGATCTAAACACCGAAACTGAGGTTTGGTATTTGAAGCCTGAAAACATACCTTTTAAAACACCGGAACCTCAGGGAGGTATGACTGGATGTATCCGGAGTTTATCCATGATTGAAATCTCTACTTAGAGGATGATCCCAGGACTTGTAAGTTGTTAGTATAACCCCCATTTATAAGCCATTTATGCCGGGCCATTTGGAAGGGAACAAATGAACCCCAGGTAGAGGACTTAGGATCACCATGTTTATAAACCACTTAACCCTATGTCTTCCAAAATCCTCCAAATATATACCTTGGGAGGAAGGTTCGGTGATTGGAAGCCCTTAATAAAGGCCTTCAAAAAGGAGGTGTTTGGGGGGGGGCCCCCAAAGATCTCCTCACAAGGTATTTGGAAGACTACTTAGAGGTTCAGGATACTTAGTAAGTGGATAGCAACCAGGGTTGTAACCTCTATAAGTGGGTATAAGGTATAAGTTATATGTCCCCTAACTAGGGTTATAAACCTACATATAACCAGTCACTAAGTATCCTGAACCTCTATATAAGTAGGCTTGCTAAAGTGGGATGATCCTCCAAGGTTTGCACCTCTAAGGTTTGCCCCCCGTTTGTATAAGTGGCAAGTCCTCCTGTCCTCCTCGTCTTCCTCGCGCTTGGCTTTTAACCATTCAGCATCCTTGGGGGGTCCAAGGATGCAGGAAATCCCACCGAATTTCATGGAAATTTCTAGGCAAAAAATGAGGTATTTGGGACTAAAGGTTGAGCACTTTTAGTGAGTTATACTCAAAAACGTACCAAATTTAAAGGCATTGTTTGGGTATTTCAGGCACGATTTTACAAAGATTTGCCAAGTTTAAAGCCATCATTTTGTATTTGCAGGGTAGAGGTCTTTGCTTTTCAATGTTTCCCACCTTTTGAAAGGGCAGATGCCTTGTTGGCCAAGAAATAAAACCCTACATAATCAATCCCCTACATCAATACAGCAAATTTTCCCTGTATGGGGCCGAGTTTTGGTCGGCCTGACTCAAGTGGTTCCTTATGTTGATTCAACAACTCCAATTGAGCTGCGGATCCACCAGGTGATCTTGAAACTTGATTTAGTTCATCCTTATCTTCAACTGGTGCCGCGATTCATCAGCAAAAAGTTGACTTCAAAATATATGGAAATAACAGGAAAAACACGCATGTATATATTATGAATATATAAATATATATAAATATAAAACAGAGCTCATCATGTCAGGCTGCTTCTTAACTGCAGCAAAACTCTCCGCATCATTGATATTGAATGTAAAATCTCTACTCCCATGATTCGATGAAAAGGAATACCTTCCAAAATACTAAGCTACTTGGTGGTTTCAACCCCATTGAAAAATATTAGTCAAAATGGGAATCTTCGCCAAATAGGGGTGAACATGAAAAATACTTGAAACCACGACCCAGTAAGCCACCGCACATATGGATTGATATCTCCTGGCTCCAAACCTAGCAACTCATGGCGGGTCCACTTTTGTTCCTGCTTAAACGGATTTTTGTGACCTGGTTTTTGTTTCGTGAAATGTTGTGCACCCTCGTTGAACGAATTTCTAAATCATGTTCATGTTCAATTTGTTCAGCTTGGTAGATTTTGTTTGACAGTATTGGTCGTTAAGCCCAATATGAAAATATACATCCTGGAAATGGAGATGCTACAAAGCTTTCACCAACAAAAGCAAGGATGCTCATGATCCCATTACCCACTATTTTCAGGTGGTTCTACTGCTTATTCGTTACGGAGAGGGTACTGGAAGTAGGGTAATGAGTAATGATGGGTAATGATTTATATGCAAACATGTAACATACTTGGATTTGCTTAAGATGGTTGGAAAAAAAAAAAAACATATTCCCCAAACGGTGGATTTCATAACGGTATGAAGACCAAAAAGATCGCCTTATAGAAATCCCATATAATACTCGTTGACAGCCATCTTCCTTCAAATCTTTCCAAGTCAGATTATGGCAGTTTACCCCCTCTATTCACAGAGTTTTATACATCCCAGGTGGTTAGCCGGATTTCTGAACCATCAACAGGAAACCCTTGTGAGATTTGAGGATAGGCCGCTTGGAGACATTGAGAAATAGCATGTAGAGTCGATCGGCGTGGTTGACGTTGTGTTGCCCCCTGGGATTGGAGGATGTTGGTTGCCAAACAAACTTGGATCATCCTTGGGATGTATCTTATCTTGGATTTTGCTTATACATAAGATGCCTTGGAAAAAGGGCAGAAAACATATCTATCCCAAATGGTGGTTTCATGGTGATGAATCTGATTCGGATCACAATCCGTAAAAACAAAACCTTAAGAGAATCCAAATTATTCATCATCCAGAGTCGGCTCTGATCTCAAATGACTATTGGATGTATAATGTATAAATACGTATTAGATACGTGTATATATATATATATATTATACATACATTACTAACTTGGATCTATAAGAATTAAAGAAAGGAATTGGCATCTTTTTCCATTACAGAAATTCATGACCCATGACGGATCCATAAAACTGGTATATTCACTTAACCTTTGAAAGCGTCACCAATAAACATCCCAAAAATGGTCACAATCGCAGAATTGCCAGTAATAGATACCACCCATAGCATCCATGGGACTGGTATATTTACACCTACATTTACCATAAAATTCAACCATTCATGTAGGTAAAAATATACCGTTCGTCCCATGGATGCGTCATGGGCTTCTCTGCATGGATCCTAACAACTTGAAAGTTACCAACCGTAACCAAGCCAGCTTCGCCCGTTTGGACTCGCGTAGCAAGGCAACCTCCTGGTCCATCGAAACGGGGTGGATCGTTGGTGGACCCGATAACTACAGGGTTTACCGGTTACCGCCTCCCTGAAACGAATAGAAAAATTGTCCCTAACAAAATTTTGGATGGTTGGAACGCCAAGTGCCCTATCTTTAAGGCAATAGATTGCTGGTTGTAGCAAAAAAAACACTTGGCGTTCCAGGTGGTTGGAAGATAGGCCTTTCCTTTTAAAGATGGCGCAAGCTGGCAGGTGCGAGTTGTGTTAGTTTCAGGGTCCTGAGGTTTTGTACCCTTTCGTTATACTACTTTCTGCATCAGAAATTCTCACCACCCAAAACAATCCACAAAAGTTGGAGATACATCTGGGCTAAATAAATACTGACTGGCAATTGACTGCCGGTAACCTTTACTGATTGGTGGTTTCAACCCCTTTGAAAAATATGAGCCAAAATGGAAACCTTCCCCAGGTAGGGATGAACATAAAAAATTATTTGAAACCACCACCTAGTTTTTTGGGATGTTTATCCCTGACCCTTTCAAAGGTTGTACATGTGACCTCCAACGTCTGGGGATAAAAAAAGGTCATGGCTTGAATCACTTGGTGTATTGCTTTTTGTTTCCTTTTTCTGGAGCTATTGAAGCTACTTGTTGATTGATGAAAATGTATGATTTCTTTTTCCCAAGAGCTTTCGAATTTCCCCCGAAAACATCACATACATTGTCAAAAGCCATGTTCATGAAGATTCTTGAGCATCCGGGATCAACATGCTGTTAAGCCCTAAAACAAGTGTGATTTCTCTTGAGTTTCTGGTTGATCTGCTCCCCCCAAAAAAAAACAGTTCCCGTCTCCAAGCTCCTCCTCCGCAAAGCGTTCGCGGAGATTCCAAGATCGGTAAATCTGAGCCTTCCTGGTAATTTTTGTCCAAAAAAAAAAGCAAAACAATGGAAATGGAAACCCTATACAGATCCAATCACCTTGAGATGTAACATCACCCAACACGAAACTGCAAGGTATTTATATAGGTTCCATGATTCCATGCTCCCACCCATTCTCAGTTTCGGTGAGCCATGATTTTTTAGGGAAAGTTCCAGGTGATGGAATTGCCGCCGTGACCTTAAACCTTGGAGGTCACCGTGTGGATTTCTTTGCTTCAAAATCCATGGGACAAAAACACACTTAAACAAAACATGTCAGAGGGTCATTTTTCGAAAGAAATCAAAACAACTCTAGTTTAAGTGGTTTTTCACCAACCCCATCTGAAAAATATGAGTCAAATTGGATGATTTCCCGAAGGATTCGGGGTGAAAATAACAAAATACAAATTGAGTTGCCACCACCTGGAACTTCAAGATTTCAAAGGAACAAAGATGTGAGTTTGGAGGGCAGGAAGGAGCCCCCAAACTCACACCCGGGGAGGGTCAAAAGGAGGCAACTCGGCACCTTCAAGGGGTATACCAACATAACGATTTTCACAAGCTACTTGGAGGGTCATCCCAGTTGGGTAAGTAGCTAGTAACCCCCATTTATAAGCCATGGAAAGGCCATTTATAAGGGGAAACAATCCTACTTAGGGGATTTAGGATAACCATTGAGTTATTAACCACGTATCCAGGTCATGGGATGATCCTCCAAGTACGACAAGAGGATTTTGGAAGTGACTATAGGGTTACTAGGGGCTTCAATAGGTGATCCTTCTGGCCAAATGGAACAATATTTCACAAACCTGGATGACCCCTGAAATAAGGGGGAGTTCTCTTCCAAAAAGCTACATTTTGAGGTCGTGTGAAGTCGCTATAATTTTTTACCAGATCCTTATAAATACCCAGATGCTCAACGTAAGGTCTGTTTACCTATACATGTGGGTAATGCTTGAGGTAAATGTAGGCCAATACACTATACATTGAGAATCTGGGATATGGTAAAATTCCTCACATAACTCGACCCAAAGTTTCTCACTTCCCTCAGTTCTTTTAGAGGATGGCCCAGGCCCTATGTCGCAGGGGGGTAATCTGGGAAACCCTACAATGTTCGGAAAGTCTAGGCAACCATACGGAAGATTCGGGATTTTTGCTCTCGCTTGCACACAGAGTTACTGAAGAATCACATTCCCATAGGATCCATGGGACTGGATTATTTACCTACATGAGTTCGGTGAACAATGGCCAGATTCAAGGAGAAATGTAGGTAAATATTCCAGTCCCATGGATCCTTTGGAATGGGGAGGCTGGTTACAGTAATTGAAAATGTACTTTTTTCACAGTCCCAAAACAAATTGCTTCCTGTGGACCTTCTACTCACCTACCAGTAAGTTAGAGCTTTGGTTTTCATAAGCATACGAAAACTCCCCTTTTGTTTACAGGTGACGAAGATCCCGTCGCTTAGATTTGAAAACGATCTGAAACCTCCCATCGATTCACGAAACGGGAGTGCCTCAATCTTTGGCGAATCTTCCACATGAGCAGCGAAGCATTTGGACACATCCTGATGCGCAGCGAAATTTGCTACACATTGGGCACCAACAACCAGTTAGAGGGAGAAAATAACTCCACTTATATAGCGGTGAAAAAAAAAAACAATTGCCTATTGGACCTATTTGTAAGATTTTATAAGGCCATTTATAAGAGTTAGAACTCCATTTTTATAACGATCAGTATGGGGCCCACTTTGGTTGGATTTTAGAAGATTTTGGTTAGTTTTCCTCTCTTCAGCCCGTCAATTCTTCACCAGGCTGTGTTGAAACAAAAAATTGCCACGCTAAATGGAGAGGATCCTTGAGTTTTACTAGTCGGTGGCTTCAACCCCTTTGAAAAATATGCTCGTCAAATCGGATCATAAACAAATAAATTGGAAGCCACCACCTAGATAGATTTACCACTACATTTTTTCCTAAATAAAAAATGTTTGAGTTGCCACCACCCAGTATTTTTGTTTTTTGAGTTGCCACCAAGAACTTGGATTTGCAACAGTTGACGATGCGCAAGGAAAAACTGCCTACAAAAAAAACATCTGGGTGTTTCCAAAAATAGGGTACCCCAAAATGGATGGTTTATAATGGAAAACCCTATTAAAATGGATGATTTGGGGGTACCACCATTTTCGGAAACATCCATCTCCCTTCAATGCTGGTTTGATGGTGACTTTACAGTGGCACAACATCAAAAAATCACCTGAGCACCGAGCATGACAATCCTTATAATGATAATCTGATAATCCATATTAAAAAACTGGGAATCCTATAATCCCTGACTAAAACCCCAACCAACCCAGGGCTATCCCCTGATCACTGCTCACCTTCAAAGAATCTAAGATCAATGGAGTTACAGGTTGTCAAAGGTGGGATCGGTAGTATTATATACCGCTTCCTACTGCTAGGTATCATAGTCCAAACGCCTCCCTTTGGGGGTCAAAAAAAAAATCCCTTACCAGAACCAGAATCATATCCATTCATCAACTAGGCAAATATACCCAGTCCCATTCCTATCATTAGTCCTACATGGGATATACACCCCCGAAAACTAACATGGATACCCAAGATGATGGGTTGGAACAGGTAGCTCCCAAAAGAAATGGCAATTGTTGGTATCTATGTTAGATTTCTGGAATATACTTATGCTCAGTACTTCCAACCCCAACAGCCGTGTCGGGTGTTTCCTCAATGTCAAAGGCGATTTGTTCCATCAAATTTCGTGGACTTGCCTGCGCCAGGGAGCCCAAGAAAAACCCAACGAAAATGATGGGGTTTTTCCAACCCATCTGGTACCAGTTTCAAACTTTAACAGTTTCAAGCAGAAATTTCCAGGAACCTTTGAAAAGAAATATGTTTCAATCCGGTGAGATTTTCCATCTTGACAGTTTCAACTATGGACTTTATGAACATGGAATTAAGCAAAACCTATTTTCTTTTTGTTGAGGGACTATTCACCAAAAGAACTTGCAAACCCCTTCCTGTGGCTTCAAGTCTTGTTCGTTTTATCAATTTTCGAAAAGAAATCACCACACCACATTTGTGCCATCCAGCGCGCTCTCGGTGAATTTCCCTCACTTATTTTTCCGTGTGTTGACGAATAGGTCCTCCTTGGTACGTGTGACGCTTTCACCCACGACGAAATCCACCTTGGGATGTTGATTCGTAGAGGGTGCAGGAAACCGATAACCGGGTCCAGCTTCGGTTTGGTTAAACGGTGAACGGTGTGAACCCACGGTACAAACACGGCGCATTCGTCTCGTTGGCCGGTTTTTTGGAGAGATTTACGAAATGGTGTGTTTTGCACTGAAGTTAGAAAAAAACAACATGGCTTTATCTTAAGAATATCTCTACCTGAAGTAGAAGAGTAAAAATGAATACTTCGGAGCCAAATATCTTTAGTTAACCTGATGTGTTTTCATTGCAAAAACAATGATTTCTTTATTAAACTATAGACTGAATCCATCGAAAAATCCAACCTTCTCCTGGAGGATTAGTGAGGTCGTGGAACCCGCATTCCTTCCATCTGATGAGATTGGTTTTTTGGATGTGGACCCAATCACCTGTCATGGTGCAGTTTTTGATCCCGATTTTTTGTACTTTAAGGGCAGGACAAACTGGTTGCACCACCGTGAAAAACAGCCCGGAACATTCAGATGTTAAGATGGAACCTGAATATATAATATACAAATATATACCTGGAAAGCCGTTTGTGCCCTATCTTTAAGACAGCCTAGTTGCTGGTTTTAGGGGTTTACACGTTGCCTAAAAAAATAGGACACTTGGTGTTCCAGGTAAGATATGATTAAGTCCATAAAGTTTAAAGGTCCCATAAAAAAGAGCATTTTTGTAGATTCCTCCACTTGGAAAAAACCAAACAAAACATCATTTTCAGGTCAGTTTCCATACCTCCATTTTTTGGGGGGGGCTATAAAATTTGGAGCTTTCTAACCACTTAGGTTTGCTTATGAAAACATGGTGAAAAAACTGGTGATGTTCATCCCATGGCATCCGTCAAAAACAAAACGTTAAGAGAATCCAAGTTATTCATCATCCGGAGTCGACTCTGGCTCTCAAATGACTATTGGATATATACCCGGATCTTCCAAGGGGTGCTGAATGGATGGCAAGGGGTACCTATACACCAACTAAACAAAAAAATGACAAAAGCAGTTTGGAGTGGGTCAAGTGTCAATCATGTCAAGCCATCAGCTATCCACCTTTCCCTCATTTTTTGGGAGTTATAACTTAGGTCTACCGGGGGTAGTTCCAAGTTATAACCCATATTTCTAGGGATTAAAACCTTCATTTTTAAAAGTTGACCAACTACCATGGCTACCGTTCGGATGGCTGCGATGATCCGGTCCTAGCGCTGATCTGCGTTGCCCCTCCAGGGGTAGAAACTGCGGTATAGCGAAGGACCAGTGGGAACTGAAAAAAAAATCGAGACTGAACAAAAACCAACTGGTCAATTTCTTTCAGATGGTCCTGAACCTTGCGCCCTTTTGCTACTACTTTCTGCGTCAATAAAAATCTACTTTCCAACCCAAACAATGCACTACTAAAGGCTCGATCCCCTTCTAATTCAGAATGCATTTGCATTGTTTGATCACGTTTGTTCCATACCAAAATGGGTAATTTAAGACTATCCTTTAAGAATCACACAGGACCCCTCCCGCCCCAAGTAGGATTAATGGTCGAAAAAATCCCCATCGTTGGATATACAAATGGATCCTGCAAGATACGGAAATTGGCCAGCGCTGAGGATACATTCTGCCTCATCAGAATCATAATCATAACAAAACCTAGTTGGTGGTTGAACCAACCCCTTTGAAAAATATTAGTCAAAATGGGAATCTTCCCCAAACAGGAATGAAGATTTAAAAAATATTTGAGTTGCCACCACCTAGATGTTATGTCGTTTGTGTTAGAATTTGAGATCTTTTTAGACTTGTGAAGCACAAAAACAACCAAGTTGTTACATCTTTTGGAACACTGCTCAGATAGGGGTTTTTCAGTGGACCTACATACCAAACATCATGTTTTTTTGGGGGTCGCTGATTTGAGCAGAGCTTAGGTGTGGAAATGAAGATCTGCCACCGAAAACTCACCTCTCCTTGGTGGTTGAACCGCCCATCTACAAAATATGCCAAAAGTCAAAATGGGTTCATCTTCCCCAAGGATCAGGGTGAACATAAAAAATATTTGAAACCACCACCTAGTACGATATCCCCTGGAAAAATGATGGTTGGAAGATGATTCATGTCCTTCTTTAATGGCCCCTTTTCAGGTGACATGCTAATTTCCAGATGGGTATATTCTCAGCAAGTTAACTCAATGATTCATCAACCTATATTCTTGGACATGAGAAAGATTCCCCTACCAAACTACATATTGTGAAGGTGCTCACTGTATCTCATTGTCTTAGCTTTTGTTCATGCTTTTGAGGACAGTATCTCTACATCTAAAAAATACACTAGATTCTGCAGATATTTCTTGTTCAAGACTCAGATGATGAAATATTATATATATATACATATAATGATATCACGTTTTAGCGATCCATCTGCATTGTGGATGTCGATCCGCCTTTCTCAGTTCCACTTGATGTCATGACGTATGCACGTGCTCCAAAAACTCTGCAACTAGAAGTTGATGGCACAGCTCAACATTGGTATACTGTATACATGGAACCTGATAGCCATCCATTTACAAATCGTTATTTCAATTGGATGATTACAGACCTTCACATGAGAATGGTTGGAAATCATCACAGCCATCCATTTACAACTGCGTTGCCATTAATTTCCATCAACTCTACCTCCAAAACCAGCTACAGTTGCCTTCAAAAAAAATGGTACACAATGTTTTCCAGGTGGTTGTTTAGAGTTTCAGGTAATTATATATCAGGTAATATGGGAAGCTCGAAAAAGTCATGTTTTTGATGTTTTTTGGGCACGTGGATCTCATCACCGGGCGGCGTTTTGATGCAAATTTTGTAGCGGTGAGAGTTTTTTTTGGGTTTCCAAAGATGCTGTACGTCTTTTGACATATGAGATCTGGTCAAATAAGAATATTTCACCAACTACCAGGGAAATCCCTGAAATAAGAAGGTTTCCCTTACTTTTCACCACAATTTGGGGTGAAAGGTCGTGTGAGGTCGCTATAATTTGACCAGATGAGATGTGTTGGCTGCCGGCTCCCTGCCGGTAGCATGTGACCAAGAAGACTTGTTACATGTTTTACTATAGGCAAAACTTATATAGCTCCCCTGCTCAAGTTTTAACTTTTAGCGAGTTATGTACAATCTAAAACACCCACCAAATCTAAAGGGGCTCAGCATATAAGGGTAAAAGGGATGATGATTCACCAAAGATTTGCCACGAAAAAAGGTTCGGGGATCCCAACGATCCAACCTTCATGTCGAACACCACTGGGCCACACAGAAAGAGAGGTATGCTTCGTTAAAAGGGCCAAAAACTGAGAAATTTCGGCTGCCGCTTTTGAGGAGAACCAGATTTTCCCCCCCGGAAGTCGAAGGTTGACTATTGAATTGAATGGTGTTTTTCCGTAAAAGACTCTTGTTTTCTAGTAAGGGTTTCTAGTTGGTGGTTGAACCAACCCCCTTTGAAAAATATTAGTCAAAATGGGCATCTTCCCCAATTTTTGGGGTGAAAAGAAAAAAATATCTGAGTTGCCACCTCCCAGGTTTATAATCAACAAATCCAGGATTTGACTTCCTGGGGATTTGATTTGGCTTTCATCATATGCATCAAGTTGGTGGTTTTTCAGCAACCGAGTTGAAAAAATATGTCCTGGGCCCCACGGGATCGGGGTGAAAATTAGTTAAAAATGTTTCAAACCACCACCATAGATGCCATATATTTCAGTGGTTTCCACCAAATTATTCACCAAGACAGCGGTAAAAACGGTGATTTCCCATGGGTAGAAAACTGCTGTTTTTTTTTGCGTCCGGGGAAAATCATCCATTCTCAGGGGAGACCTCTGGGTGACTGGAAGCACTGATATCCTTGGGGGAGCATTCCGTACAAACTGGGTACCCCCACATGTCCCCAAAAAGGGAACCATTTGAAAAGGACATGAATCATCTTCCAACCATCAATTTTCGGCAGAGGAGATGTTAGTATTCAGGGACTTAAAGTTAAAGTCTGCATCCTTTCTTCCAAGTTTCATGGAAGTGGAAGTACCCTAAACGAAAGGAAACGAATATTGGAGGGACCCATTTTCCTCTTCCAATGATTGTGGGAAGGAAAGTAAGTCTAAGATGGCATGCGACTGGTACTCCCGTTCAAACAAAAGCACAGTTCTCTCACGGCTTTTTGAGCGGAGCGGAATCTCACCACACTTGGGGACACCCCGCCGGGCAGAAGACCCCTCGGTGGCTTTTCTTTGTACCAAAAAACCACAAATTGAAATTCCAGGAATGATATATTGAGCCCTTGAACCCCAAATCCATGCAAAATTAAGGTTTTATTCCCTAGAAATATGGGTTGTAACTTATATTACAATCCCTAAAAAATGAGGGAAACGCGGCTTTCCCATGGAGGATGTTATTCTGGATGTTGTCATCCCTGGTACCTGATCAATCTATAAATGGTTGGATCAATTGGATGATCCAAAATCTTTACATGGGAAACGGTTGGAAATCACCAGTAGCTTTCCACTAAAGAACTAGTTGTTTGGAGTTCCATGTCTATAAGTCTATCATAGTTTATCTGTTTATCTAAGTTTTGTTTCACACAAATCTGCACCAAAAAAAACAGCAGTACTGCGATGGCAGTGGGTGAAAACAAAACGATGTCATGGTGTCATAATTCCTCTCGATCTGTGGATTCATCCGATTCCAAGAAACCATTCACCGACTTCAATCACAAACAAACTACTCTGCGGTTTCCATCGGAATCATCCAAATTTTACAAAAATCTGCAGTAAATCGGAATAATCCATAATCAATTACCTGGAACGCCAAGTGTCCTATTCTTTTAAAGGCAACGTGAAACCCCTAAAACCAGCAACTAGGCTGCCTTAAAAATAGGGCACAAACGGCTTTCCAGGTACTTGAAAAAAGTGAACATGTATTTTTGGAGGATTTCCCCTCCGATTTCCTACCACTGCTGTCATTTCTCTAAAGGTTGGGATGTAACGCCTCAATCCACAAATCGACCCAAAAAACACATCTGTTGGTCTAAGTAGGATGCACACCTAAATGAACAAAATAGATAGGTAAAACCCGTAAAACCTGTGTAATCAACCATAAAAACGGTTTAAAACATGTCCAAACAAACACTGTTTGAAGTGGATCGTATCATTTTCATTCATTTTCAACAGATCACTACCACCGAGGCGGCTTTTCACATGGGAAGATCAGGAAGCTTTCTTGGGATTGTGGTGGCGGCACTTGGGAACTCTTTGAGTGGATACAAACATACCAGTCTCCCATATTAGAAAAACTACTATAAATGTATATATATATATATATATGTATACAAAAATGGAGCAATATCAAGAAAACTGCCTTCATTTATCATGGACTTTGGACATAGATGTATGTATATATATATATATAGAGGGTTTCAATCAAAATCAATGTCACCAACTGGAATCTACTCACAGAGGTCACCAATGCAAATGTTGACTTGGTGTGTTGGGTGCAAGAATGCAGTGGATGATATTGTTTGATGTACAGAAATCTGGCGGGCAAACCAATTTCAAATATTTCATCAAAACCCTAGCTTCAAACGGGAGATGTACTATCTTATCTAGTTGGTGGTTTCAACCCATCTGGAAAATATTTGTCAAATTGGATCATTTCCCCAAGTAGGGTGCAAATAAAACATATTTGAAACCACCAATTCGTTATCAGCTGACTGACATATCGCAACATATCATATCCCACAACTTGTCCCAATCTTTTTCGCTATCCCAACCGGCTGGAACGATGAGGTCAAATTGTCCTTGACACTGACTTGATGAGGTTAACCAAAAGATGCAAAGCTTCCAGAATAAGACCAACCCCGAGTACGTAAACAAACACTATACACTGATACACCTGGGAAAAAAACAATTTTCTTTCCCTAGTTTTTTTGCCCACCCCAAACTGTGAAATGTTTTGGTATCTTAGTTTACTGCAACAGCTAAGCCTGCTATAAGATTTGGCATCTGTTCAAGAAAATCTGAGAAACATTTGGGTGGCAAAATTATGATATTTCACCAACCTTGATTTCCGGTTTCCCTTCCTCAGCCAACTTTTGCGGGCCCAGGTCGTGTAAGGTCACTATTTTTTTTTGACCAGTGATAGCTTGACTCAAACCGAACCAAAATGTGACTTCCTACCCAACTTTTACAAATTTTTACAGATGTGGAGTCAAAGTTCTCCAAGTGCAGCCAATCTTGAAGCGCAAAAACGTGGTCACAGATCCCATGGTCCTTTTATCGAAACTCTGTCGGATCAGTGGATCTGTGGAATGCAAGTTCCTGTTCATATGTGTGATTGGTTGGATCCTAAACTTATGGGAAAGGGTGGAAGAAAGTGACATAAATCTACAACATTTATACAAGATATATGTTGTTCACGTTTGATTGGACTTATTAGTCAAAATCATGACAGCTCAATTTTTGTCATTGAAGAGATCATCCACTATATCATTTGTATCCCATGTGTAATTGTGTATGTATAATCATTAGATGAACAAGCATACATTTTGAACATACGTAGCCCAACCCTTTTTGAAGCACGAGCTATCTTGAACAACGTGGTCAAATACCTTCAGAAATCTCTGTCATGAGATCATATTTCTCTTCTGAGTGAAAATCCGGGAAAGAAAGTGTGAAAAAACCTGTTTTCGTGCCCGTTCACACCTAAGATTCCAATCCGCCCCAACAAAAACAAATCAACCATGAACCGCAGGGAAGACACCTGAATGAATAGGTTGTTCTCAGGAGTTTTGCCAGGACTTTTGTCAAGAAACACCCAACATTATTGACCAACCAATTTTTGAACATATAGCAAGATCTTCCAGCGATCACCATACGCAGTACGATCGCATGAACCTCACGGAAGACCGTGCTATTGAATAGTTTTGTTCTAAGCCAACCCAAGATTTGTCCGGAAAAGTTGTGGAGTAATGAAGGACTTCGGGATTTTCAGACCGTCGCTGGAGTGGTGAAAAAAAACACCGATGGTTGGTGTGCTTCCACGAAATTTAGTGTGAGCTTGTTTTGTTACCAAAGATTTGAAGTGGGTAAATACTAAAATGTCATGATGATGATGATGATGATGATGATGATGATGATGATGTAGATTTAAGTGACGTATACTTAGTTCAATGATATTCCAAGATATCACAATACAATACAAAAACCAGGTTAACCACGACCCCTATTCCCGGGAAACCCAGGTTTTTCAGAAATACGGATTCAATCTGGTCTTGACGAGCAGCCTGGTGGTTTATTTTTGCCCTGATTCAACTCTCATTTAAGCTGCGTTTTTTTGGCGCGTTTTTTTTGGGAACAGGTGGCCACCAGTTGTTTTTGTTGGTTTCGGAGCACACATGGTCTTGGAATTTCTCGGGCATTTTTTGTTGTTTTTCAGCCACTCATCACTCACCGACGGACGCGTTTAAACTTGCGACTTCCACCACGACTTCTCGTGGATGTCTTCCGATCCTGCCGTGGTTTTTTAAGGGTAGCTGAGGTGATCTTCTGACATATCAAATGGGCCACGAAAAAAAACTTACCAAAAATCCTCATATACTTTCCATTACTCCTGTTGATGGCTGAAATCCGGCGAACTACGTAACCAGTTGAGGTTGGTAGTTGATCCCATTATTCAAACAGGTTTTATACATACTGGTTCTTGGGATGCGTTTTGAATAAGAGTTATGGTTTGTTACCCCACGAAACTGGGTAATATATAATTCCCTGCCAGTTACGAAACAACCAGCCCAGCGGCCCTTTTGTTGCTCAAATGATGGTTGCGAAATTATCCAACCTTCAGAATTGGAACAACAAAGCATCAATTGACGACATAAATACACAAGTCCATTCATTTGTCATGGATTGCATCTATACAAGGTCTAAAAATATATTTTCAATACTGTAGGTATATAATATGTCTGTATATATAATATATAAATATACGAGGCGCTCTCTTTTAATATCTTGCAAGTAGCCATACATAGCCATACACTTCTTGTACCTTCTCACCCCATTGGCTTGGTGGCTCCTCCGCAAAAACTCTAGCGATTCATCCAGTCGAGTCAACCTCGGGTCGGTTGCCGTTGCGGCAACTTGGATCATTTTCCCCGGATAGGGCTAGGGGTACAAAATTGTAGAAAAAGCTGTGTAAAACCACCACCTACACTTATTACACTTATACCTATAATAATAATAATCATCATAATACTGTATAATAATATATATATATAATAACAATAATAAATAATAAATTATAATAATAAATAATATATCAATAACTAGTACCAAACGTATGAAATGTATCAACTAGTTCAATCGGATTCTTTTTGGTCCATCAACGAAGAAGGAACTTCAGACAATGAGATTGAAAAGGGTGAATCATGGAGCTTGCTTGGGAACCCATCTGGAATTTTTGTGAAGGGTACCCCCGGTGGGTCCCGAACAGATCGTTCAAAAATGGAGCCATTGAAAAAAAAAAAACCTACCAAAATAGGCCAAAAAAAATTTACTCCCGGTTTCACTGGGGTGATATATATATACCCTCCAGGGAACGATCACATATCCCACCAAAAGGGAAGTTGGGAAAATCATCGACTCAAAAGTGCCATTTTTGGGGGGATATGTGATCGTTCCCTGGAGGGTATTTCACCACCACCCCCAAAAAAAAAGGTGGAGCAATGTCACCCGACTTATAACTGGTAGGGCCGGGGGGCCCACCTGGTAGAGAAAAACCTTGGGAGAGTCAGACACTAGAAATGGATCACTTTTTTTCGGATGGATCTGAGTCACCAAGTTGGATGCAAATTGCACAAACACAGGTGTTCTCTTGTTACTCAACTTGACCCCAAGAAACGCTGTAAAAAATGGCGTTTTTGCGCCGCCTTCCAAAGAAGTTCCTTTCATTGTCAAAGATCTATGGAAAGTCATAACAAATCTGTAAAGCTCAGTGTTTTTGGTTAGAGTTCAACTCATGGATTATGTTTTCATCATGAAAAGATACAAAGTGTCAATAAGCTTCTTGTCTCATGAGGCAGATTCATTTTGAAAAACAAACATGCACTTACAGACACCAGAAAGGTGCCCCCACAAAAAAAACCTGGATCCATCTGATCTTGGAAAACAACCACAAAATCTGAAGTATTTCTGCCAAAACAAAAAAAATACCAATCTTGAGAGAAAGCCGACAAACTGATCAAAGGCGATCACTTTTGGTAAGCTATACTAGTCCCAAGTCCCCGCAAAACATATCCAAGTTGCGCAAAAACATTTGACAGATAATTTCAGAGCGGATGGCAATCAGTGCCCTGGAACTTGGTTTTTCTTACAACGTTTTGGAGGCGGATCTTGTCCCGCCATTAGTATATGACTTGACAAACCCCCACCGAAAATGAAGGTTTGCCGCCCCATGGAGCAGTAAGGAGCTGGAACAAATATGAAAAAATCGCGGTGTCACCATGCCCCACTCGTTTTTGGCCACGAAACTGGGGCAAAAAGGGTGGCAGATGTTCTGAACGCCTAAGGCGCTGAAGAAAAGTTGCGCCAAACCCCGGGTTTTCGTGCAGCAAAAAGACCTGCCGGCTTGGTGAGAAAAAAGGGGCCCCAGGGAACTTGGAGGATCATGAAACGATCATGGTGATGATGAATGATGGTTTGACCATATCATATATCCCATGATATAGAATCCATTGGACTGGTATGTTTACCTGCTTACTGTACAAACAAAAAACATCAAGCATTTATCTAGGTAAATATACGGTTGGGTATTGGCATATTTTTTCCGGAACATTCCGGAAACACTTCTTCTGAAGTGGAAAATAACGAGATTACTTTTTCATGTTTTTTCAAGTACACCATTGGGAATGGAGAAGACAACATTTTCAAAACGGTGTAGTGCTGTTTATTTGTTTGTTTGATTGATTGATCGATTGATTGATTGATTGATTGATCGATCGATTGATTGGTTGATTGATGGATTGATTGATTGATTGATTGAGTGATTGATTGAGTGATTGATTGATTGATTGATTGATTGTTTGCTTGCTTGCTTGCTTGCTTGCTTGTTTGTTTGTTTGTTTCTTCCTTCCTTCCTTCCTTCCTTCCTTCCTTCCTTCCTTCCTTCCTTCCTTCCTTCCTTCCTTTGTCTGTGTGTTTGTTCGTGCGTTTGTTCGTTTGCTCAACAGCATCGTGCTTTGGGTTGATGGCTGAAATCCGGCTAACCAGTTGAGGTTGGCAGTTTATCCTGTTATTTACAGGGTTGTATACATCCCAGGTGGTGCAGGAGTTCTTCCACCAACAGTATTAATACTAGCTACTAAGCTGATGAATTCAAAAAAAAAACACTTCTACTTATCATGGCCATGATGAAACTTCGTTTTTCAGGATACTCTCCAGGGAACAATCACATTGTCTGGCACCCTTTTTCAAAAAAATAAAATAAAAACATCCAACAAAAACCTCCCCACCTGAGGTCAGTTTCGAACCTGAGTTTCAAAGGTTAAATCGAACCACCAGACGTCGTCGTTAATGGATTGAACGTCGAGTAACGTCTAGAGTCTGGTTTGGGGCGAAAAAATTTGTCTAACTAACAACTGTTGGGAATCCCACGTTTGGCACGGCAAAACATCTTTTTTGTTGGGGAAAACAAAAAAATACGCAGAAGGAAAAAAAAGTTGTGAATTGCCATTTTTTGGGGGGTCAGATTCAAAAAACTAAAGCACCATTGCCTGAAGATGTGATCTTCAGTAAGGGAAGATTGTTGGTGGCAATCTTCATGTAATGACACAACTCCTGCTTTGGATACTGTGGGAATGGCAGAATCTCAAAATTTCGATAACACAACTCAATACAGTAAATCACTTTTTCCAAGACAACATGAAGTTTGCCATAATGTTGAAAGATCTTTCAGTGGAAAGTTTAAACACCTGTTGAATTTTGCTTCGTTTCACAGTTCCAAGATATAAACAAGATGTGCCTTCAAACAATACGACGATGTTTGCCCCAAAAAAAAATCAATGAAGTAAGTCAATGAAGTCATCCCACTGAAAAAAATCATCCCACCCATTTCCCACCATTTAGTCAACATTTTCCCCAATGGAAAACGGGTTTCCATCTCCCCGATTTTTCTCAACAAAAACCTCGTTTTAGGCTCCGAGAAACACGGTTGGCACTCCCACAGAAACAGCAAAGACTTCGAGGGCGTTCTGGTAGATCCTGTAGGTGGTTTTTTGTTGGGAACTTGAGGTCCTTCACTGCCAGTACCCGACAAAACCCTTGGAAGATTAACATGGGTGTTTCCAAAAATAGGGGGAAAACCACCAAAATGGATGGTGAAAATCATGGAAAACCCTATTAAAATGGATGATTTGGGGGTACCACTGTTTTCGGAAACATCCACATGGAACCTACAGCCATCACTCATTTAGAGGTTGGAAAATGATCTGAGCCAGGCCTCCAGGGAATTATGTTCCAGCCGTTAATCTTCAGGGGTGTAAGCCCAACAAGCATGTTGTTGATGGTTGGTTATCAATTTCATTGATGCTGAACTAAAATACTAAATGTTTACTTGGGAAATTGGGTAACTTTACACAACATCGATCATTTAAACAGAGGTTGAAAAAGGGTGCGAGTACCGGATGTATACGTTTTTTTGTTTCGGATTCTTGAAAGGGGATATCATTTTGTTGAAGGGACTGAAAAAGATGAAATTCTATACAATGTGGTCAACAATTTCACGCTACACAACCCGCAACAACCCGCATCCTACGGTCCGTATCCCAGGCACCTGCTCGTCGTCTGGCTGTTTAAGATCATCATAAGGCAACAATGGCTCCAGCCCCCTGCACGGGTGAAGGCTATTTTCACGACACCGGGTTCCCCGATCAGGATATTGATATGGATTCAACAGAGTCCTTGAGTAAATAACCAATCCATCCAAAATTCAATAGGACCTAACCAACGGACCCCTAAGCGAGTTGCTAGAGATATTAGATACTCAGGTTTAGGTAAGTCCCTTGAGTGGGTCCGACCGTTGGAGATTTCTTGGAGCCGAGGATAGAGCTTAGTTGACTATGAAAACCCCTGGCGAAAGGAAAGTGGGATCCTCAAGATAAAACGGATGCAGAATAGTTTAGGATGGTCTAGGTAGATCGTTGGTTAAGTTTCGGACGGTTTAGGTAAGTGTAGGTAGGCTTAGGTGGTTGGGTATATGATATGGTTTCTTCCAATCCCAATCACCACCAAGCCAAAAGCTTTTCAAAATCAAAACCGGCAAACAAATTCCTGGTTGGTGGTTTCAACCCATCTGAACAAAAATGAGCCAAATTGGAATCTTCCCCATATAGGGGTGAAAATAATTTTAAAAAATATTTGAAACCACCACTTAATTAGTTCTGCTAACTTAGGAGGATCATCTATGAAAGGTCGCAAAGGGTGTCAGGAAGTGTTCGAACGAAGTAGATACACCTTAGAATGCTGAAGAATCACCTCTCGCAGGGTTTTCAGTGGGAAATAAAGGCTGCATCCATGATCCCGGAACCTAAACATATGCTTCATGATCCTAGTGCTGACTGTTTCGGGAGGGGTGACTCACATCTCAAGAGGGGTACCTCCAAACAATTCAACCTGGAATCTCCAACATGCTGAGTTTTATATATATATATATACACCCCATTTAAGAGATTCCAGAACCCAACTGACCTCTTTTTGTGGGGGAGTTGACTACGAAAAGATCCGCCACAATCTTGTGTTTGTTTGGTTGGTGATGTTCTACGGATTTTTTTCTTTGGTACATCAGCAATTTTCACCACCATTTCAGGGATAATATTTTTGGAACTTTTTCCAACCACCTCGAGGAAATCTAAGTAGTTTGTGTGCCATGAAAAATACATCTCGGAGTTTGGATTTTTAAAATGTACTTAACCCAAGTCGCCCATATATTGGGGCGTTGGGGCCCGGTGGTTTGGGATTCTAGAGATATACCAACATATAAGTATTAATCCCTTTCATTTTCAGGGGTCATAGGAATCCAAACCACCAACCCAAACCACCAATTAACCATTTAGATGGGTGAATTCACAACAAAAAAAACAATTCCCTCCACCTTGAGCTCAACTCTTTGTCCACCAGCCATTCGAAGTGCCAATCCTGCAGTGTACATCCCCAAAGTACCACTGACACGACTGTTTTTAGCTGCTGGGCGCTGGGGATTCAGTTAAAAGTCATAGAGAAAAATTATGTCTTTTAAACAATCCAAGAAAAGCGCAAGGACACATCTCATAAATCTTATGCATTGTTTTTTTCCTCATTCCAGAAAAACATGAATTTGAAACTAGGAGGTCTAAATAGAAATTTCTGTGATTTTCATCAAAAGATTATCATGGCCTTACGCGCAATTCCATCACCATCATCACCATCCTCATCAGGATCACCTCTTTACATTGAAAAACAAACGTTTCCACAAGACATCAAGCACCCCAAACACTCCTCAATAGGTTTGCCTTCTTCGTGCTGAATCTCTTCCTCAGAGTTGCCAGGTACAACACACGTGGCCAAAGTCTTAGTAGTAGTAGTAGTAGTAGTAGTAGTAGTCGTAGTAGTCGTAGTAGTCGTAGTCGTAGTAGTCGTAGTAGTCGTNTAGCAGTACTTACTAGTACTACTAGTAGTGCTAGTATCGAAAGTAGTAGTTGTTATAATAGTAGTTACCAGTAATTGATATAGTAGATATATAGATAGTAGTAGTTTCTAGTATTTCCCGCACATCTTTTTAATACACAACCAATTGAACAACAAACCACCACGTTTCTTGTTTGATTTGCAGTTATTGTCCGAAAACAAATCCGTGACGGCTGGACTCTCCCAACTTCCCACAAGGTCCGGACACGAAGATTCGCAAAGAGTTGACGGAGCATCATGTAGTCCGGACGATCCTGGCGTTCGTCGGAATGCAGAAACCCATGAGTTGATATCTGGCTGGTGGTTTTTCACCAACCCCTTTGAAAATATTAGTCAAATTGGAACATTTCAATTGTGAAAATTTAAAAAAATGAATCCACCAACCAGTGATATTCATTTGGAAGAAAACCTGCCGGAATGATACAAGACAAGTCCGAGTCTTGCGGAATGGGTTCGGCTTTCCTTTCCATCAGTTGGGGATCTGTAGGCGGAGCACAGCAAGTTATACGGCAACCCTCCAGGGGCAAACTAGCAGAACATATCCCACCTTTCACGGGAAGTTCGGAAAATCATCAACTAAACAAAAAGTGCAAAAAGTGCCGAAAAAGGGAGATGTGAACTTTTTTCCAGGGTTTGGCAGTCTCACGAAAAATTACAAAAAACTTCTCAACAGAAATCTGCAGCTCAAGTTGCTTGTAATGGGAATTTGTTGAACCCACATGTCTTGCCAGCTTTTTCATGGGAAAAAGGGCCGGTGCTGTGATGATAATTTTTTCTGTCAAAAAAAATGGGGGCGCCTTAAAAGGCGCCGTTTGGTCAATACTTGATTGACTTGCAGGGATGTTGAAAAGGTTTTAAAATTTTAACTCCATAGGATCCATGGGACTTGGGCGTAGAACGCTAGTGAATTTCGAGGAAAAACGAAAAAAAGAATTGCCTGGGAGCTTTTTTAACGTATGATATTCAACATCTACCTCGAAACTTAGCAAATGTTCATTGACTGGTGCCCTAAGGATACATGTTATCGACATGTTCATCAATATGTTCATATGTTTTAAAACTAATGCTAGGTAAAAATTCAATAGGATTTAAATATGTATAATTTTGAAAATAGTCATCGAACATTAAAAACTCACTGATTTTCTTAATTTCAGTATTCAATAACGTTATTATGTTTAGCTTTTACTAGTTGTAAGGTCTCATTAATGGTTTATTATGGTTTATTAATCACCATGATCCCATTAACAATCGGCCAAATTTAGGGTCGACCATTTCCTGAAAGATTCCCGCGGCAAAACCGGGGGGGCCCGGGCCACTTAAGTTCCCATGAACACTACACCAGCATAGTTCCCCAGGTGATATTTCTGTTGGGATGCATCCAACAAAAATGGTCATTTTTTGAATACCACATGAAAGGGGATGTTTATCCACATTTCTCCTTCAAAATAAGGCAACATAAATTCAAAAACCTTCCAGCCAACATGCCAACATGCCACATCTTCCTTTCCTTACCCCCAAATCTGTTCCACACTCTTCAAAGCAACCAAGGTCACAACTCCCCCAGCTCACAAAAAGAATAGGTCCACATCATCATTCCGGAACGTCCATTCCTTTCATCACCAAACTGGTTGGTGGTTGAACCACCCATCTAAAAAATATGCAAAAGTCAAATTGGATCATCTCCCCAAGGATCGGGGTGAAAATCACAAACATGTTTGACAGCAACCACCAACCAGTTTCCGTATATTTGATCATCTTGGATCTTTCCATGAAAAAACCCTCCCGGATCCTAACTGTTTGAAACCAGCCATGTTTGAGTTGCCACCACCTCCAAACAAGCGCCTTGAATCCCAAATTGCGTGCATATTCCAAGTATTTTTGGAAGGCTTTTGGGTGACCTTCACACCTCGGTCCCGGATGGTGAAACATGGAACGACTACCCTCCCTAAAACAAACAGTTCGCACCTGAAAATAGACCTCTGGAAGTTTGGAGATTCCTATTGGAAACCACCAGTTTTTAGGTGCTCTTTCTTAGTTTTAGGGAGTGTAGTTGGTGGTTTTTCACCAACCCCCTTTGAAAAATATGCGAAAGTCAAAATGGGTTCATCTTCCCCAATTTTCGGGGTGAAATTCCAAAACTATTTGAGTTGCCACCACCTAGACTATACCTGGACCTTCCACTTTGGGTGCCAAATGATTCGGTTACAATCAATCAATTTACCAATGTCTTAGGGTTTAGTGGGCAACCCGACAGGTCCAGGTGCTGGTATATAATTTGCGAATATTTGCGAATCAAAGAATCCTTTTTAACTTCTTTGAGGTGGTGGATGTTTTTTTTGACCGGAGTATGAAGTACCTGGAACCCAAATGACCCTTGTTTTGGTTGGAAAAGGCCTTGTTTTGAGGGGTTTAGCTTCAAGACAAAGAGGTCATTTGGGTTCTATAGGTAATTAATGCTTTTCGGGCATCACGGTGTTGTTTTTGTGTCATCCCTTTCGAGGAACGGTTATCTTTGTTGATTGCTTGGCTGCTACTTGGCGATGTTTCTCGAAAAACTCACACCAGCAAAGCTTAACAGCTCGCTCCTGAAAAATGACTACAGTTGGTGGTTTCAACCCAATTGACTATAGTAAAATTGGATCATTTCCCCAAATGGGGGGTGAACATAAAACATCTTTGAAACCAGGCACCGATCCGATGATGCTTTGGAAAAGCCGATCCGACTCCGGAATCTTTTTGGGGGGGCCCGTTTCGTCGGCTTTTCAAGGGGGGCGAGATTGCAGTTCAACTTTGGGGGGGTGTACTTATATTTAGTAACTTCCAGCAATAGCTGGAACCCCATGGGATCCATGGGACTGGTATATTCACCTACGTGAATGTTTGATGTTTTTATGGTAAATTAGTAGGTAAATATACCAGTCCAATGGATCCTGTGGGTGTAGTTGGTTCATTGATAACCGCAGCACGACATCCAAAAAAAACCGTCCAACAAAGAGTGGAAAACAAGATGGACAAAAAATCTGGCAATGAAACACACACGGTCTGATAGTTCTGATAAACGGCTTGTTGGCTGTAAAATGGCACACTTTTCCACTGTCATCTCTTAAATAAGAATTAGGATCCTGAAAGCATTTGAGGTGCCCTAACTGCTGGAATCAATTGGTTTTTAGAGGGTCGCCCTTTGTTTTCATCCAAGAAACTATGACAAGAATTCGTGGGGGTTGCTCCCTCAACCTGCTTTTAAGGGGATCTAAGAAGGCCTTATTAAGGGACAAGGGCGGTGAACAGTCCCTTGATAAGGCCTTCTTTCCTAGGGGGTGGTAATGCTTGGAGGATCATCCCAGTTAGTAAGTGGTCAATAACCATGGTGATCGTAAGTCGCCTATGCAGGGTCGTCTCCCGCCCAAATGGGCCAAACGGCTTACAAACGGGAGTTGCTAACTACTTACAAGTCCTGGGATGATCCTCCAAGTTGGTGAGTACCCTTAGATTCCCACAATGGTTCGCCAGCCCCTGAGCCGCCCGGACAATTCTGACAACTTCGTTGTCTCCTGGCTTGTTTCGCGGAAAGGGCTTGGGGACATTTCCAACACGGCTTCTGTCGCGGCAATTCATTCATGACTTGAAAAAGGTGTGTGCTTGACTTTTTATACTAACATAAAAGATCAAGAAATACACACTCCCTAAAACTAACAGCAAAAGCCCCCCAAAAAAATGGTGATTCGGAAGACGATATTGGCTTCCGAGACTGCGAGACCGCCTTTGTTTCAGGGAGGAGCTTATGGATCTACTCTCCAACCCAGGATGCAATCGTGGCAAGTAAAGGTCTTGCTTGGAATTCCAGACCCTAGAACTGTCATTGTCTTTTCTGGTGGGTGACGATTGCGTCCTGGGTGGTTTGTGTAGATCCAACAAATAGCTATGGGTTTCAGTGGAAAAACTCGATGGATTTTGGAGAACACATTGGCCCTCAATCATACCTTGACCTAGCCATTCATGCTTCGTCTAGGATCCAGCAAAGCCAACACGAGTGCATGTTTGTGCTTTCAAGATGTAAGAACTTGAAACAAACATATCATGAGATGGGTGTATTTAGACACAAGAGCCTGAAAATTATGATGTTTTTCCTCTAAGGCGCAAACCATTTCAACAATTTTTTGGAGGCAACTAATTCTGAATCAAACTTCTAGACACTTTGTCATAATTCCTCGTCCTGAATTTAGCAGACGTTCAAAACCCCATATGACATTCTAGCAATTATACTGGTTGGTGAATGACGGGGAATTTGAGTATCCAAGAAACGGTTGTCAAAAATTACCAATCATACACTATCCCAAACACTCAACCTATGGTATATCTACCCTACATTTACCATAGAAATTAGACAACTGTATCGTATAGTAAATAGACCCATACGCTGAGTGTCCGAGTACGATACATTCCTCCAAGTTCTTTGAAACAAATCAACTCCAATAAAATGTTGTTTTTCTTGGATTCACCACTCTTCGCATCCTATCTCAAACTCTTCTAGTTGGTGGTTTCAACCCATCTGAAAAATATCAATCAAAACGGGAATCTTCCCCAAATAGGAGTGAAAAAAAAAAATCCGCCCGTACCGTAGGTGCAAAGGGGCGTGTCTTTCCGGAGGCACTAGCACTTTCCGGAGGCGGAGCGGCGTGAATATTTGAAACCACCACCTAGTCTTCTATTCAAACCACCATTGCGTGACAGAAATGGTGAGTATACCCCATGGCCCAATGGCACCCGGGACACCCACTGCGCCCCGCCGCCCCGCCTTCTTTTCTTTGATCTTTTGATACTTTTCCTGCGGCGTTTTTTTCAAAAAAGTTGACATGGGACCCTTAAAAGAAAATAAAAACAGGTGTTTCAAATTAAATCGGACAAATTTCTTCAAATTCCAGGGTTAAAAACATGCTTAAAAAATCCAAAAAAACAAAAACAAAAAACAAACAAAACAAAGTTTCCACAGAAATTTCCAAACTCTCAGATTCTTCAATTTCAGTTCTTCCAACTCTCAGATTTTGAGTTTTGAAAAGTGTGTTCCAGGAAACCCATTGAAGGTTTCGATCCCTAGAAATATGGCGTGAAATAACCGTGAAATAACCCCCTAAAAAAATGAGGGAATTTCGTGTGGGTTCACCAGGGTAGTTGAAGTTGAAAAGTACTTTCGGCACAGGTCCCTACATATTGGTTTATAAAAAGGACCCTTTACGATCACCTACCTTTTTGGTATCTGTGCATGCGCCATCGACCTTTTGACCTTAAGGTAACTGGTTGTTGCTTCATGACAACTCTCCCCGGGGGAGCAACTCGAGGCCAAGGCCTTTTTGGTCCGCGCATCGAGGCCAGACCACGGAAGAGAGGAGCGGAGGAAGTACATGAGCATATGCCCAATGGCCTGGGACCCACCCACGTTTGACCAAGGGGTTGAATCCCAACACCCCCCCCGGAAAAACTAGCATGGAATATATACCCCAAAAATGGAGATATACATTGTTTTTTCAAAAACCGATCATTTTTGGTTTGCATATCTATGTTCGATTTTCGGGGGGCCCGTAGACATTCAGTCATTCCGGATGGGTGTTTGTTTCACCCCAAAGAGGTGAACGGCTTGGACCTGGAGGTCCAAACTCACACGGACACTTCCTCACCCGTTTCGGTATGACTAGAGGATTGACTGGATGTCTAGGGGGTCAAGTCACTCACAGCAAGCTGAAAAAAAATAGGATGGACCTGCCATGACATGCAGCGGCCTTGATGCACAAGAACAAAGGCAATGTTATGAAACTGTGGTGTTTGTAGATTCTATGCTGGAGGTTCAGAAAATGTGTGTATGTACAGGGTGCAACATCTATATCCATATCTGAGTCCAACATGCTAATACATATTTTCTTTATCATATATATAATGTCGTCATATTACAAAGTGTAATATATGCATATGATCTAAATAAGCTTTGTATATATCTAGCCTGGGCGAACTGTAATACGCCAATCAGAAAGCTATGGATGGGGGTTAATATAATTTGGGTTCCAAGTAAACAACTGATGACACAACAAAAAAACAACTTTACAGATTGGACCATCAAAGTGGAGAAAACTGGCATGGCTGGAAACCTACACCCCTGAAAACTAACATGACAATGGGATAATCCACCATTTGAAGATGTATTAACCCATTGAAAATGAAACATGTCCCAATGTCATTGGTTTTTTGGTCTTTCGCCTAAACACCCACCGCCATTAGGTTGAGCCATGTAACCCAGTAACAGTGGCTAAGGTGACTAGCGTTCCAGCCATCTTACAAGGTAGCGATGTTGCTCATCTCAAATGGTGAAGTTCCCTAAGTTTGAACAACAACAACAACAACAACAACAACAACAACAACAACATAAAAAAAAAAACGAAGCATCCCAACACATTTCTCCAACCAACCATCTGATGGATTCCAAATCTGAAAAACCTCGCCTCCAAATCATCTCTCCTGCTCTGTTCAAAACCTCGATGTGCATTTAGGGATGCGTACCTGGAGCCATCATGAGCCACTTGTGGAGGGAGTTTTTCCAAGCACCCCTTTAAACGGCATGAAAAAACGGCCACCTTCTTTTAGGTTCATTCAAATACCCATAGTATCCATGGGACTGGTATATTTAGCTATACATTTACCATAAAAATCAACCATTCATGTAGGTAAATATACCAGTCCCATGCATCCTAGGGGATATGTTCATTAGAAAAAAATCCAAGTTGATGAGATTCAACTTTGACATCTTTTGACTTTTATGAACCTTTTTTAAAGGGTGATGTTGAAGAACAGCAAGGGTTTTAAAGAGATAGTCTTTGGATGAAAAGGCGACTTGAACGACCCAACGTGAAAACTTTCCCCTGTCAAACAGAAAAACATCCAAAAAACTCATCTAGTCATCTATTCTTTAGAAAACTCAGCAGCTCTTGGATAAGATATGATAAGATCATCTTTGAAATTTTGTATGTTTCTTATTTGTTGCAGGGAAAATCGGGATCAACTTCTTCTCCCAGTTTTCCTCAACCTTGGTTTTTTGAATGTCGCGCACCTCGCCGTGCCGGTCAAGCTCAGCTTTTGCGAGCTTTGTACATGACGTTTATCCCAATACCTTCCAGGAGTTTTGGAGCTTCGTTTTAGCCCCAAAAAATCGTCCACAAAACACGGTTCGGCCTCCGAATGACCGATTTTTTTTTTTGAGGAGTTTTAGTCATGCAAGTGAAGTTCCATGTGGGTGATTTAAAAGATTCAAAAGGTCACGGATGGAAGAAACAAAGAACGTTGTAGAACATAATCCTGAGTTTGGAAGTTTAGGTTTAACAGTGAGGCTACTGCTGTATGACCCACTTGTAGATGGAGCATCATGATTCGGGTTGTGAAGCCCAGTTACTTACTGTAACTTCACCCATTTCGGCTAAACAACCAGGGATCATCCAAAAGGTTTCTCCAAATTTTCCAGATATGCGGAATTTACTGAAGGGTTATTGAAATTGTTTGCTGACTAGGAGGGATTTTTAGGAGTAGGATGAGAGTGGTTTATCTCAGAGCACGTCTGAGGGTAAATTGGGTGGCTTTTCTACTTGAAACAAAAATCAATGAATGATTGGCTGATGGTTAAGTTCTAAATGACTTGCCAAATGACCCTTTGAACTTTGTGTTTCCTATGAACAATTTATACCCTCCCTGAAACCAACATGTTCCTCAAAATAGGTCAACAAAAAGAACCCTCATCTTCCAACCATAGTTTTTTTCAGAGGCGAAAATGTGAGTTTTAGGTGGGATATCTACTTGGAGGATCATTCCAGTTAGTAAGTGGTTAGGATCGCCCCCATTTATAAGCTATGGAGTGAAAGGCCATTTAATGAAGGGGTCCCATAACCCCATTAAGGGGACGAAAACCCTATTCAATCACCTTGTCAGAGGATGATGAAGGGGTGTCCAATCAGCTTCGAAACCAATATAGTATTTAGGTTCCACGCTCCCATTCTCAGGAGGTGAGCCTGGATCTCTAGGGAATGTATATGGATGTTTTCCGAAAATAGTATTAGTAGTACCCCCAAATCATCCATTTTAATAGGGTTTTGGATTAAAAACCATCCATTTTGGGATACCCCTATTTTCGGAAACACCCATATATCTGGCCACATGGAATACTATTTCACCAACCTCGATTTCCCAGAAATCAGGAGATTTCTCTTACGAAACCACCATTTGGCAGCCCAAAACTCGTGTGAGGTGGCCATAACTTGACCAGATATATATATATATATATATATACACATGTATATACAACAAAAGCACAACTCCTCTAGTAAATCATTAAATGGTTTACTAGAGGAGTTGCGTTTGATAAACTACAGGGATCATTTATGTCTACAACATGATGTGGTTGATGTAGAGTACCCAAATCTTCTAGTTCTGTTTTTTGGAATCAACCTCCAAGATGGTGATAACTGTCACTGGAGCACCCAAAAGGAAGCAACATGTTCTACACAATTATGGCTTTTAGATTCGAAACTGCCACAAACTCCAGGGCAAGTAGCCCAAATGTATGCTCTATGCTGTTGTCATGATCTTATGATATTCATTGGGTCCTGCCCAAACGCCACAACAGTGGAGGTTCATAGAGGTCCCTTATTGACGTAGTGATTTCAAGTGATGATTATTGTCCTACCTAGAAAAGTGATCGCGTTGGAATTTCAACTTATTTTGAAAAAAAGAACTTATTTCCACCAAATCGCAAAATTTCTACATATGAACGGCAAACATCGTGGATTACGGATATTTTCGTCCATTGCCATATGGTATGGTGTGTGTATATATATTATATCTTTTTTACCCCTGAATGCAACTGAACGCAAAAAGAACGCAAATTGAACGCAAAAAGAACGTACCCCGAACGGATTCTCAAATTCGGGAAGTGTCGGGAAATGACCTTAAAATAGCCCCGAACGGATAAAATCGTAGGAAACAAAAATTGCTGTTTTTTTGCCAAATAAGTTCTTATTTTAGATGTACGTTGAAATTTCAACCGGATCGCTGTTCCAGGTACTGTTACAGGGTTTTGGCAGCCCAAGATGTTCATTGATATTAAATTTAGTCTGGCAGCCAAGATTGCGGATTTTGGGAAACAAATTTCTCTCATCCATTTTTTCCACAGCAAATTTGTGCCTCTTGCTAAGACCAAAGTCGATGATGTACAAGTGGTGCCTTCACCCACGGCATTGGTAAAATTTCAAAAACTGTGCAAAATATGTATAAACAGTGTATATTGGGTAGGGTAGCAATTGGGGACCTTTATAATGCACAGCAATTCCCACAGAACTAACGAAGCGGGAACACCCGATTTACCCGGTAGCCAACTAAGGTGAAGAGCTCACTCAAGTTGCATCTAGATACTGCATCTATAGATACTCAAGGGTACGCCCTGGAAGATGAACGGCTGGAACCTACAAATCATCCATATTAGAAAGGATAATGATCTTCCAAACCTCCATTATTATCTAGTTGGTGGTTTCAACCCATTTGAAAAGTATTGGTCAAATTGGATCATTTCCCCGGGTAGGGGTGAAAATAAAAAATATTTGAAACCACAAACCAGTTATGTTCCATCTTAATCTTTAATCGGGGTGTATCAGATTTGGATCCTTCTCAGTTTCAGCTGCCAGCCGGACAGCCGAGGCAAAGGCCAGCCGACCGAACCGGGGCAGTTTCCCCCTCTCAACCGCTAGTGGTGCGACATTCGGATCTCAAATGATCAAAAAACCCTCCAGGAAACTAACAGCACTTCGCACCTGAGAATGGATGGTTGGAATATTTTTGTTTCCATTTTGAGGCAAAAGGCCTATTGAAAACAATGTTAGGTTCCGGGAGTGTAATTTCTTCAGCAACAAACTTTTGGGTCTGCAGAAAGCATTGTCGAGACACTTTGAGTGGATCATTCTGATGGACAAACAAGGGTCATTCTATTACCAACCCCCAAAAAGAATGCACGTTGTTTTTTTCCCAGGGAAAATCCCAGAAAATTGCCAATACATCTGAGCATTCTTTGATCCACCCCAAAATGGAGAAGTTGATACTGTGTAATAAAATACCTTGATCAGAAAGGACTTATGGCGTTGGGGACTGACTAGTCCTGTTGGTGGAAGGATTATCCAATTAGATACATAAAACCCTTTTAAGTTCAAAATGGCATATTATCCATATCAAGTGGTTATTTTTGCATCAACACTAGGGTGTTTGTAGTGGTCATTATGTGTACTGTATATGAGAATGCATGCGACGTTGCGTGACATCACGTTGAAATTCATTCAAATATATGTGCATCAACCTGCCATTTTCAAGATAAGGCGAACACCAACGATTTTCATGTCAAAAAAAGGTGGTTTGGTCGGAAGATTGCCGTGGATTCCTTTTGGAGGATTGGAAACTTCCTGCGAGTCGTCTAAAATCTCGCTGTGTTTTTTCCTGAAAAACCAGAAACGCGTCGACCCTCTCAGGAAACAAACATGTCGACCCTCTCAGGACCCGATAAGAGAAAAATCACAATTCTTCCAAAACCCTATCTGTAATGGTCAAATGTTACCTTAGTTTACACGTTATTTTCCAACCTTTTTAAACAAAGAATCATGAATCTGAAAATAAACCACGAAGATTGCAACCAGCTCAATCTTTTTCTGTTGTTTGTCACAGGTTTTTGTGAAAAACAAATCTGCGCTGCACAGCTCCCAAGGTACTGCTTTGATCCAACTCCCCACATGAAGTTCTCAGGCTTGATATCCTTGGTTGTGGAGAGGTGGAAAACAAATGGGGTTTGGTTGGGGGAGTATGAACAAAATAAGAGACCTACTGTTGATGGTTCAGAAATCCGGCGTTCACCGGTTGAGGTTGGTAGTTTATCCCATTATTTACAGAGTCTTATACATCCCAGGTGGTTGTTTCGGATTTCAGCCATCAACAGTAGTAAAGGGAAGTGATACAGCAAATGATAAGATTTTAGTCAGAATACAATAGAAAATACGTATATAGTATATACATAGAAGTATACTAGGTGGAATAGTGGTGCCTAATAGCAGCAACAGCAGCAGCAGGAGAAGTAGGAGAAGGTAGCCAGGTAGGGAGTAAGGAGTAGTAGGGAGTGGTATTTGTAGTAGCAGCTAGTAGCAGTAGTAGTAGGAGTAGAAGAACTAGTCATGGAACCATAGAATCCGGTTCCAAAATAAACCCTCAGAAACCGTTTCGGTGCTTTCTAAGTCACGACCCTTCGAACGGGAACACCTAATGGTCTATTTGTGAAAGGAATCTACGACCTTGAATTCCAAAAAAAAATTGAATCATTCTTGAACTTAGGATTAAGGTGTAGATGAACAAAATATCTAGGTGATTCAATCATATGTCGCCAACCCCCAAATTTCAAAAAAAAATAGATCAATTTTGGGGAGAAATCATCTAACTACAGTACCATCTAGGTTTTGTCCAGTGAGGATAACATCTGCCTTAAACATATATTGTGCACACAAACATACAGTTGTATATATGAAGCAATGCAAGAACAACATACATAGTATATACGCAATATATATATACATATAATTAATTCAATAGTTCCACATAAATACATATGTCCTACATATGTTTGTTGTATTAATGGTGACTCGTCTCCCCAAGTTCGATTTGAACATGTACACATGATTTTTCAGCCGCCACCAAGAAGGTGACCCCGTTGGTTATCATCCAAGACACTCGATGTACCACACCTTTTGAAAAGAGCAACTCTCCAACACAAGGAAACCGGCGGTTTTTTGGGGGAGGTCAAAGAAAATTGTGTGTTCTTTGGGTAGTTTACACCACAGAATCTAACATAGATACCAAAAATGGCCATATGTTAAGCCGAAGTCCACCTTTTCCAAACCATCATTTTGGGTATCCATGTTAGTTTTCGGGGATGTATATGGTAGTTTATTGGAGATAATCAATGAAGATTTATACTGATACATCATCCATCTGTTGGAAATTATTCAGCTATAATTTGTGAAAACATCATTGTCCTTCACAGAAACATATCGATCATCTTGACAGATAATTCCCTTCCTAAACCCAAACTTCACAAACTTGATGTGGGGTTGAGTCTGAAGTCACAACCCGAAGTTATCTATGGTCGATGCTTCAGAAATCCGGCAAAAACCAGTTGATATTTGGACAAGATCCCCATCTTTCCACAAGGGTTTTTCCATGTAATCATGTAATCATTTCTCATGTGATGTCTCAACAATTAGCAGGTAACATACGAAACTATCTTTCTTGAAACAAAAAAAACGAAAGGGAATCTGAAACTGAAACCTTTTTGCGACTCGAACTGCTCGGACCATTTACTAGGGAAAACGGCCATTTTTCTGCTCGTGAATGCTTATCACTCAGGCACCGGTGTGTCATAAGCATAGCTTCAAATTCAAGGGATATTGCTGAGTTAAACAGGACGGAACAACCACAGTCTGCACAACCCGAAAACTTATCGCCATTCGCCTTACTATGCAAAATACATTCTTTCAGCTCAAACAAGAAGGAGAGTATTCAAAGCTCCTTAAGGATCCTTAAGGATGATTCAACTTTTTCTTGCAAACTTCACCATATACTAACATCTCTTAACCTAATATAACTTATTGATTCAAATTTCCAAACGCCAGCATTTCACATCCATTTGCCATTGTTAATTCCTGGAATTTTAACAGCTCGCCCCTGAAAAGTGACCCCAAAACCCAATAGGAAAGGAGGTTGTTTTCCTTTCCCACCATAGGACTTTCAGGAAAAAAAACTCGCTGTGAAAAACGATTTTGGGGGCTTGTCCAACCATGAAGGCAAATGACATGCTATTAACGGACCAAGGTTTGCCAGAAAACGTCATCATCATTATCCCCAAATGGGCTCCATGGGACGAAACGGAAGATTTACCTACATTCGAAAAAGCAGACATTTAAGCCATTCATGTAGTTAAAATATTCCAGTCGCTTTGAAGCATATGAGATCAACATATAGCATCATTTGCCCATTGCCTTCACGAAGGTTCACGTTGAATATGATGAATATGGCGAAACATATGGCGTTTCCAGGGAACATTGTCCCATAGTCATGTTTGACAAAATAATATGCTCATTTGACTTGGGATGATCACCCAGTGACTCAAAAAGCGGAATCTACTACAACTGTACTGCAGCTGGGAGGGGAATTACCTCAATATACAGTATAAACAGAACATAAAAATATACTCTTAATAAAAGAAATCCGGCTAACCAGTTGAGGTTGGTAGCTTATCCCATTATTTACAGGGGTTTTGTACGTCACAGGTGGTTGTTTGGGATTTCTGAACCATCAACAATATAATATAATATATAATAAACATATCATATTAACTATCAACTGACATTTTACCCTTCCTCTCTTTTCACTTGAGTCCTTTCCCATACGATACATGTATGGATTATTTACCTACATTAGGTCAAAAATGGCCACATTCAGTGGGAAACGTAGGTATAAACCATACATGGATCCTCTGGGTTTCAGAGCCCCCGCCAGAAAAAACGGGGAAAGTTTCTCAACCAAAAAAAAACGGACCCAAAACCCGGGGAGCCTCGGGAGTGCAAATATTCGATCCGCATCAAGATCTGGAGGATTTTTTTTGCGACGACAACGGGAGCATTTTTGGTGGCTAGAATGGAAAGGAGGTGTAAAATGGAACCGTTTTACACCTTGGATCTACTTGGATCTATCATCCCATGACGGACGTAAGTGAGTTTAAGAACCATGGTGATCGTTTTGGTCCCCTAAGTAGGGTTAGTCTAGTTAGATATGGCTTGTAACTCCTTTAACTAACCATTTACTAGGTGGGGTGATTCTCCAGGTACGCCCCAACCAGGATGCTGGCTCGTCATCACCAGGATGGCATGACATTTTATTAGGGGAATCCCTATAAACCTCCATTTTCCACTAAAATGATGGGCCTGGCAAAATGGTGCCGATTCTTGGGCCTTTTTTTGGACCATTTCTGGTATCCATGTATAGCCATGTTACATGTCTAGGGTGAAACTTAACATATATATTAAACCCCTGAGTCCGTCATGGTTGGAAGGACAAATTCGGCTTCCGAAAGTGAAAGGTGCTAATTGAGCCACAGGTTTGTTTCGATCTTCCGGGGTGCTAAATTGTTCTTTAAGAGCAAACAAATCAGGTTTAAACAACCGAGCAGCGTTCAAAACCCTTATGACATTCCATTGTACTGATTGGTTTATGGGTGTTTCCAAACATAAGGATACCCCAAATCATCCATTTCAATGGGGTTTTCCATTATAAACCATCCATTTTGGGGTACCCCTATTTTTGGAATCTCCCTTATATGGATCCTTACATTGGCGTTTTATAATCTCCATATATAATTGGATAGTGGTTCATCCCCGATATCAAGTTTAACCAACCAGGGTCTGTCATGAACACTGCTCAACTGGCAATAAGAATTGTTTCGGTGTAGTTGATCGAAATCAACCACTGACTCCAAAGGTATTTAGTTGGTGGTTTCAACCAACCCATCTGAAAAGATATTCCTCAAATTGGATCATTTCCCCAAGGATCCGGGGTGAACATAAAAACATATTTGAAACCACCACCTAGGTATCCAAAAATTTGGATGCCTCTTCACAAGTCATTTCACCATCGCACAATGCTCTTCCCGAATTCCTGAACGTTAATGTTTTTGTTGAGCATCCATGATAGTAAGCTATGTAAGCAACCGTATCATATCAGACAAAAAGTTGGGTTTGGGGTTCTGTTGAGCCTAACCGACTTGCATGTGGGGATTATTTCCTTGGGTATTTACCTTTAACAATAAACATTCACATCATACCTCAGTTGAGGGTTGACGAATCGTTTGCCCGGCCATTTGGGTTAGGTACTGTTGATGATTCAGAAATCCTGCACCAGTTGAGGTTACAACAACAACAACAACAACAACAACAGCAACAACAACAACAACAACCACCACCATCACCATCACCATCACCATCACCATCACAAGAACAAAGGAAAAAAAATCACCTGGACACCATTTTTCCACCAAACTAGGGCCTGCTCTGCCACCAAACAGGCGGTTTTGGGCTTGAACTGCCCTCCGCACCTAGGTGTGCAGCTTGATGCACTACTCCTACCTGAAACTAACAACCAAAACCCTTTGGTATATTTTTCCTAGTTGGTGGGTTGGTGGTTGAACCAACCCATTTGGAAAATATGCTCGTCAAGTTGGATCATTCCCCCAATTTTCGGGATGAAATGATTAAAATACAAAATGTTTGAAACCACCACCTAGATGTTCTATCAGGTATATACCTCTTCAATGCAAATCCAAATAACAAGCTACACAAAAATGGAATCTCCACCATGGGTTCCTTACATATCAACAAGAACCCACCACCACTTGGGAGAAAACTCCCGGCCATTCGTTTACCACCGGGTGGATTCAACGGTCGAGTCACCAGCAATCATGAGTCGTCATTTCCACCATGAAAAACTATTGACGTCATGAAATACAATGAAAAATTGTAGACGTCCATCTCCACCTTCACCCGATATCAAAAACATCATCAATCATCAATCATCACTACCTGGGTCCTGCCTAAACACTGGTAAGCTGTCGAATAAAATGAAGATGAATTAACAGGATGCCTTTCATAAAAAATGAAGATATGATTTAATAACCAGGGTTTAAGGCAACCCCAACAGACACCATCGCAACCCCATCATTAAGTTGATTCCCTTTCCCCTTTCCCACATCAACCCACGTAAAAAGCCAAGCGACATCTGGACATGATCTTCCAAGCTCTTCCCGAGAAACTCCATAGCCAAGCAATTAAAATTGCCCTGGCACCGCTGAAGAGTTGCGAGGGCAAAATCAGGGTTGTCGATATGGCCCTCGTGGGGAATATAGAGTCATATAGACGGGGTCATAAACCTCAGCGACTAACAAAGCGTTTATACATGATTCTTATGAAAGTATATCAAAACACAGGGTTGTAGATTTGACCCTGAATCAAAGCCAAACCCTAGTTTCACCAATATTTAGATCCGGCTTGGTTGGTACCATCTGTGGCGGCGGGCGTTTCCGAAAATTGTTTCCGGGGACAAATCTGCAACCTTGAAGAAGGGCCCAAAAAAACACTTGCAAGTAGGAATCTTGGATGCTTACTTAGAGGTTCAGGATACTTAGTAAGTGGATAGTAACCAGGGTTATAACCTCTGTAAGTGGGTTATATGTCCCCTAACTAGGGTTATAAACCTACATATAACCAGTTACTAAGTATCCTGAACCTCTAAGTAGAAACAGTTCCAATCATATTCCCCGAATTGTGATACGTTCGGTGGTACAGGGTACAAGCAATCACCATTATTCTACATCATGTCGGAAAAATCCGTATCTGGAAACATTTTGCCAGCTATGCTTGCACAAAAAAATACGCAAATCCCACTGACCAGTCCGATAATTCTAAGCAAATCTTAGTTCAACTTTTAGTGAGTTATAATGAAAAAAACACCAAAGTTAAAGGGGCTAGGGAAATAGGAGACTACCAAAGATTTGCCAAGAATTGTATGATATCCCACACATTCACCTATATAGTGTTTTTCAAAGCTTAGCAACTCATCCCTGGGTTGAACGATTTTTGTTGGCAAAAACTTTCTCCCCTTCGGACCACTTCCTATGCTAAAAACACGCGCCTCCTGCCCAAAGTAGAAGAACTTGGCCTTTTTTTCGAATGGGTTGAAAAAAAACAATCCCCCACCAAAATGTATTTTCTGGTAACTTTTGTTGGGGTTTTTTGGAGATGTTTGAGTTGGACCCACTGCATAGAAAAAAACATGGCCTTGAAAGAACGGCCAAGTTTTCAACTTGGATCCCACCATTGACTCACCAGCCAGTCATCTGCGGTGGAAGCCCACCAATTCTGACCATTATTTGCTAATAAAAACGATGCCCCTCATATTACCCGGAGGATCCGTGGACCGTATGTCGAACAAGGGGTAGGGGTTTCCAACGTCCAGGTTTTGGGTAATTTTTCTGTGAAATCTTACTCGAGCAGGAGGGAAACCTGGATTCTTAGGGCTGGTGCAAGTTGTTTCCATTGATGGACAAAACCTCTTTAGCCACGTCTGAATGAAAAGAAATAGCCATTAAATGACCCACGTTTGTAAATTATAAACCTCGGGCAGATTTTAGTCTCTCATCCACAACATCCAGCTGAAACGAACCAACAAAAACTCCTTCGTATCGTTTCTGCCATAGAAGTCGACATGGAAACCAACAAAAATGGGGGGGGGAAATGCTCATCCTGTTTTTTAAAGCAACAACCTTTTCCCAAAAATTGTTCCATGGGACTATAGAATATTTACCTACATGTATCAATCATACATTCGAGAAATATTCATGTATAGTAAATATTCCTTTCGTCCCATTCGTCGCATCTGTAAGTTGTGATGAGATTCATGTTGTGATGGGAAGATTTGGTGGTTTGGGATCCGGTGGCTTGGGATTTGAATCGGGTACCCCCTTTCACAACAAACCCCTTGAATCCTTTAAAAAAGAATCAAACCACCAGAACCCCCCAAACCACCAATTTACCATCAGTTGACAACAAGCAGTTTTAAATGGATATTTGGTGAAATAACACTTTCCCAATGTTAAGATTTGTAATCATCTAATTGAAATAGCGATGCAGAAATGGATCAGGTTCCAGGCATATAATATCCCAATTTACCATCTAGTTGGTGGTTTCAACCCCTTTGAAACATGTTAGTCAAATTGGATCATTTCCCCACGTAGGGATAAAAAATAAAAAAATGAAACCACCAACTAGATATATAAGTAGTCAGATATTTGGAAATTCTACTCCTATCTTTGAAGATCCTAACCAGCTATGTCAACTCTCACCCAACAATGAATTACACTCCGGAAGATTAACATGGAACATAATCATGGAGGCATGGAAGATCATTTTCCTTTCTCAATGGGTGATTTGTAGGTTCCATGTTAATCTTCCAGGGTGTAGCTGACTTTTACTCTCACCCAACAATGAATTTTGCACCAAGTCACATAACCTTGCAAGTCTGACGCGCCACGCAGCAGATTCAACATCTCTGCCTACGCCAACCAACCAAAACCCTATGGGGACCCTAGGAGAATTATAAATGGAGTGACATGGGTAGCCCCTATAAATGGCTGAAAATAAATGGCTATCTCGGGGTTATGGGGCCCCTATATAAGTGGAGTTATGGGCCCCTACTTTTGACTGGTGGCCCCACTTGTGTGACCTGTCCATTCTGTTCTCTACCCTTGATTCTTGATGGTTGATCCACCCGTTTCCGAGAAACAAAAAAAACACTTGTCAACTTCAAATATACCAAAAAAACCTCCCCAAACAGGAGGGTGGAAACATGTATTAGCAAAAGACATGCGAAACCACCACATGCAGTTGATGGAATAAATCCTGCACCACCTGGGATGTAGAAAACCCTAAAAACAATGGGACAAACTATCAATCAACTGGTTAGCCGGATTTCTGAACCATCAACAGTAGTTAGGACCTATGGGGCACCTCTCGAAACTTGAAACTGCCAAAAGGTAGGTCAGTCAAAAACCTCTCAAACCTCTCATCTATCTCTGCCAGCGATGCCATTGCCTTACCTACTAAGTTCCTTTCATATAACCCACCACGAGGCAAGGAAATGAAACGTGTTTGTGCAATTCGTTATAAATCCTTAACCTGATCCAAGGTCGTTTTTTGGGGGAAATTCCCTTACTAAACTCTCACTTTGGGCTGACCAACTGGCGGGAAAAAGGTCGTTATAAATGGCCGAGACTGATCAAACTTATACTTCAACATGACCTCAGCTGGGGTTGATATCATCTTCTATCATCTTATCATTTGGTTAAGTATGATCGTCCCAGACAGCAAAAGAGTCCAATTTTTCATCCTAAGAACCATCATTGGAGTAACATCTAGGATTTGCGATGAATGACCAATATTCAACATCACCTCAGGTGAATTCCCACAATTTCCAGCTCCATCAAAGGTGATTTTCATGGCAAAACCCCCCTTCAAATGACAGCATTTAACCTCCCGAAATCACCACACAGGGAAGCTTACAAAGCTTGCATGCCGCGAGGGATTTGGGTTGATTTCACGTGAAGTTTTATGGACCCTGAGAGATGGAAAAACCTGCAATTTGCCGATACATATCTTCCTACAAGGGATGTATCCAAGCAGAAAGAGAATGCACAAATTATGCAATTATCCAAACATTTGGCGATTCCGCTGTGTACCCAAAAAAGACCTTCAGAGTTAATTGTGTTGATTCTCATTATCACCAATGAAATCAATCAAATAGCTCCATAGGAGTCCCGATCAACCTAGATGATGTACAGTAGGAACAAATGAGATAAACTCAAACACTTGCGCGATTTTTTTTGTGGCACACCATAGATTTAGCATGGCTTGACCCCTCCTCAATCGTAGGGTACCCTCCCGGGAACTAACATATCCCACCCTGGGAGAATGGACAAGTTTCTTCAAGCATACCTTCGGTGGGAATATGTTAGTTCCCAGGAGGTTAATTCATTTAACCTGTACATTTGAGCCACGAAAAAAAAAACTCTTATTTTCCATGATACTGGTTGTTTAATTGGGACCATGTACCCTAAACAACCAGGGGGCCCTTTTTTCATTGAACGAAATCGGTGATCATTCCAATTTTTCAACTCCTAATGCCAACAAAACATTAGAACCAAACTCAAACACATTTCCATCTTGATCAGCTAAAAAGAAACAATCCACCTGTACATTTGGTGAGTAGTTGTTTGTTGGATCCTTTTCATCCTTAATGATTCACCGATTCACCCTCTTTCCCACCGTGACTACGGTGATCCGGTGGTGCCTCATGGCGAAGCTGTGGTGAAGCATTTTGGGTACCCTGCACCCCCGATGACCGCTGGAACAGGTGGTGATCACGGCTCAAGGTTCTAGAATCAGTGGGAAAATGGTGGGAAAACCCTTCAAATGGAGGGCCCAAGGGTTGTCTAAGCCCCCTAAAATCGAGCACTATAAAAGGGGATTTTTTGGACCAAATAAATATCCACGTGATGTTTCAGGTGTTTGTGGGGTTGATTATTTAGGGGTACCATCCTAAGGGTACGACCATTTTCCCTATGATAGAAGAATCAACAACAGCTGGTTGAACTTATAGGGAAAACATCACGAGTAAAAAAATCCATCCCTAAACATCCTAAATAACATGAAACTCTCATGGAATATGGAAGAATGTCACTTTATCTGGACAAAAAGGATTCTACACGCCCGAAATTAACGTGGAATCAACAAAAATCACCCCTTAGAGAAGAAAAATCATCCGAACCAAACCTCCATTAGTGTCTGGTTGGTGGTTTCAACCCAATTGAAAAATATTAGTCAAAATGGGAATCTTCCCCAGGTAGGGGGTGAACATAAAAAATGTTTGAAACCACCACCTAGCTGTGTTCCATGCTAATTTTCAAGGGTCTACCGGTGGTTTTTTTCTTCTTCACCACGGCCACTGGTCGAATACACAACCAAACTTCTCCGGCCTCAAACTTGATCGCCACATCTTCCTGCCGAATGCCATGAATCCAAGGCGAATATGTACCAAAAAAAAACATTTAAAAAAAACACGCTGATATACCTAAAGAACAGAAACACCAATGGAACAACCAGATCTCTTGGAGCTTTCTGGAAAAAAACGCAAGGACACACTAAATCACTGATGCTGTCGATGGATCAGAAATCCTGCTAACCAGTTATGAATAGGTAGTTTTTGCCTAATATTTACGACGGGTTTTCCACATCCTCTCCGTGGTTTTCTCGCCGGATTTCTGAAGCAAATACAGGATTCGCTTCTCTATGGGAATCACTAACCCCGATTGAATCCAACAAAACAGGGGAAATCTTTGTGGTGCTTGTTCCCGTTTGTGAAAAAACCATAGGATTTAATCACCTCTTGAGAATGGGAGCACGAAACCTGAATACTATGCTTTTCGTTTCGGTGATTGGACACCCTACAGTAATCATCATATGACGATTGATTCCCAGGGAAAAGAGGAGGGGGAAGCGCATGACTTTTTCCTTCTCATGACCATACCATTCCAAGGGGAAAGGACCAGGGCAGGGGATGGTTCCATCTGGCATGTTTTCGACCCGTCGACCCAGGTCGATTTGGCTCATCGGCCCATCCACCGGCCCCCCGTCATGTAATGTATCTCATCTGTGAATATTTGGGATTAAAAAGTGCGAGGGATGTTGGTTGAAATGGAAGTTTTTACAAACATCTTGTTGTTTTGTTCAAGTTCTTGTGTGTGTTTTTTTTTTTTGAGTTTGGCTTTTTCCAAAAAGAATCATCACACCACTATAACCCCGGAAACACTACACAATGAGAATGGAAAAAAATCACCATCTTTTCAATAAGAGATACTTCTATGATACATTTTCATTCATGGTTGGGTTTTCCAGCCAATCATTCGTTCGTTTTCCAGGGAGTTCAACACCACATGATCTTCAGCTCCGCGAACACCCACCGTGGCGAGAGCGGTCCTTGGAAGTTGTATGGTATCCCTTGTAGACCTGGCTGTCCGACGTCCGACGGCTTCACTCCGTTCGGGGTGGTCCAGGTGGCACCGGTGGTTTTCGGTAGGGTGGTACGACTTGTTTTTTTCTCCAGTCTTTACAAGGGATCAAAAAACGTGTCTGGTTGGTGGTTGAACCAACCGATCTGAAAAATATTCGTCAAATGGGAAATCTTCCCCAAATAGGGGTGAACATGAAAATTTATTTGAAACCACCACCTAGATGTGGTTGATTTACCTCCAGGTGCTCAAGGGCTTCTTCTGCAGATCGTGAATGCAACACTGAAACAAACAAACTGGGTGTTTCAGGATGGTTACGTTGTCAAGTGAATCATATATATGCACTTTCCGGGGGTGTGTAAGTAACATTTTGGATATGTTCTTGTTCTTCTAAACATCAATCAAGATAGATCAGTGCTGAAGTGTACTCACCATCCCTTTTCAAAAAAGAATGATAAATCCCAAGGACCTCTAGTACAAATTCCTCGGGAAAACCATATGAAACATCTACACCTGTAGTGAAAGTAGATGGCTATCGCCACTCCCAATAGGTGGCGAAAAGTAAGCGGCCATGAGATACCAAGACTAATGGGAGTTGCGCCATCTACTTTCTTGGTGGTATATATTTACCTCTACTAATTTACCATAAACACCAACTATTTTTTGAATATTGGTATTATAATAGATTTATAAATACATATATATATATATACATATTGTGCCCATTTTAATTTGTTAGTTTTTGGGAAGTATGCACTTTATAGAGGAAAAAGTAAGCAGCAATTGACGCGGGACATTTTAAGATGGATGCCAAACAACGAAGGTTTGGAAAAGGTAACTCCATTCCTAAAAGATTCAGGGATTTTATTTTCTCAAAGCTTCAATTTTTATAAGCATCGCTTCGGAAGGAAAACAATCAGAATATGCTACCAACTTGGACCAATTGTTTAAATGAATACTGTGCCAACTCGGGATATCTGACTCTATTAACCTATTTGTTTTTTCCATCTCCGTATATAGTCCATTACATCTTTCCAAGCAATGCATATCGTGAAGTTCATGTTTGGGGGATTTTAAAAAGATGCAAAGGAAAATGGATCTGTTTTGCCAAATCGAACCGTTATCTTTGTAGATGGATACCTTTTCTCTACTTTATATAGATTTATCTGATCAAACGCCAAATCTCAACATAAGCCTCCAAAAATCATGTTTTTTCGAGTACCTCTCCAAAGCACCCGGCACCCAGCTTCTTCTGCACTTGGATCCTTGGAAAGATCAATCGATGTAATATGTTACGTCCAGTTGGTTGATTTTTATGATAAACCAGTAGGAAATATATGTAATATACCATTCATGGAGGGTATGGGTTTGACATAAACAAGGAGCACCATGCAAGGAAGGCTCCTGTGTTCGAGTTGAAAATCCAGTAAGCAGGACGGAAAGGGAGCGCAACGTGGCAGCCGTCAAAATCAGGAATTTTGCAGGTCACGAAAAGTATGCAACATGATGTCGAAGCCATATTTCAAAGTCAAAGCAACTTGACATTCGAAAAGTTTCCAAGTATGATATTAATTGGAAAAAAACCCTCCATACTGAAAAAAAAATCAATTTTGGTTGGTGAAAATAAAAACATAGGTAGGGCACCCTACAGTTTAGGGAACCCTCAATATATAGAGAGATCAACCCATTAGGAGTCAAAAAACTCCAGTGTTGAGCACCGACTCATCTGGTCTATCTTGAGGAATCCAGGCATAACGTTTGCTGAAGGAAAAAAATCACGATTTCCTCACGATTTCCGTAAAACAGACCTCCAATCTACGTAGGGTTTAGATCAGGAGGGTTTTGTTATTCATGCATGATTTTAATTAAGTTAAAAGGAAAATAAAAGGAAAATGAAAGGAAAATGAAAGAACATGAAAGGAATTTCCCCGAAAACTGAGTAAATATCCCCTGAAGAATTACTTTCAATGTAGAAAACAAGGAATCCATCCAAAAAACGTAACGGTTACTCCCCTGAAAATTAACAGGTCCCTTCAAAAATGATGGTTGGAAGACTATTTTCCCTTTGACATGGCTTCTTTTCAAGTGACATTCGTTGATTTTCCGCGGGTATCATCCACTTTGTTTGTATCCTCTTCGTCTCAATAGATAAATCCAGTATACTTATGAATGATCACCACTATATTCATAAGGACATGGTCACGCAGGATGAAGTATGCGTAAAATTACGAACTTCATTGTGAATCTTAGCTAGCCCCTCAAGCAACCCCCCCACGTGTTTCAGGGCTCCACCATCAAACACAGCTGTATTCCGAAACTGCGAACTTGGTGTGTTATTGTTAATGTTTCTAGTTTCTGGCTTCAAGTCATCCCTTATCCATCAACCATGGACCACTTGGATGTCCCAGGAAGTTAGTAAATGCTTAGCAAATGGGTTATAACCCCAATATATCCCATTTATACGTAGGTTATAAGCCATTTACTAACCATTTACTAACTGCCTGGGACATCCAAGTACAAATTCCTGGGATTTTTTTCCATCAGTGCCACCAAGCAGCTGCCCAGCGTTGACTGTGGCAGGTACTTTGGGCTTGCTTGGAGCCTCGACAAACAAAACCGGGTGCAATGAATGATGGGGTGGTGATGACCCGAAATAAACCTATTTATAGTGCAATCTAAAGGAGTTTTTAACTCCATTTATATATCATATCTTATATAGCTAGTATAGGCCCATGTTATGGGACTGGAATATTTACTTACGTGAGTGGAGATTGATTCTCTTTAGTCTTTATATGAGCTAAAACTGAAATTATATAATCATTCCACTTTTTCTTGGAGGATGTTCATTGCTTCCATTGGCAACATGACCCGCAAAAACACGTGTCAAGATGGTAAATGGTAGTTTATATACCATGAGCCCCAAAAACCATGAAAAATCGAGGTTTTGGCCACCTAAAAACCAGGTTATTTACTATAAACACCTCCAAAAATGTAGGTTTGGGGGGCCCATGGCACCCATAGGATCAATGTATGGAATATTTACCCACACAAATGGTTCAAAATTTTGACAAATTCACTAGGTATTCTATACCTGGAGCGTCTGAGAATGAATCATGGGGATAGAAGGTTACGATGGAACTGTGGAACCTTAAAAGTTGTTCATCAAAAAAAAGGTTGTTGTTGTTGTTGTTGTTGTTGCTGTTGTTGTCGTTGAACATGTCAGTGTTTATTCTTATGCCTAGATTTTGTTTGAGGTCTCTGAGCGATTTTTTGGGCGAGTATCTAATTTTTGAGACATATCTAGTTGGTGGTTGAACCAACCCATCTGAAAAATATCAGTCAAAATAGGAATCTTCCCCAAATAGGAGTTAAAACCACCACCCAGATATTGTTGGGTAGACATTTTAAAGAAAGATAAAACCTCGCTGTGTTTCAACCTCCGCGGTTTGAAGCGGAGGTTTTAAAGAAAAGAGACGGGCCCGGTATCATGGGAAAGCTTCTCGGACAAAACCCCGTTCCGGATCCATGTATAGTACAAATAGCTACTAATTCGTCATAAATTCAAGCCAAATGTAGGTAATTATACCATACATGGAGCACATGAGTTTGGGATCATATTTCATCAACCCCAAAAATCCTGACATAAGCTTCCCTTGCAAATCATTTTGGGGGTTGAATGCATTCAATAAAGTTTCAATAAAGATAAGGTTGCAAGATCAACCTGATCAAAACACCTTACAAAGATTTCCCCATTCAGTGACCGGAGATCGTCCCGATGTATCCCTTTCGAAAATCCTGCGACGTCATACCCAAGAGCTTTGGAGGTGTGAGTTTGGACACCTAAAAGTCTGAGGATGCTTGATTCTCACGCCTGGTATTTCCGGATTCTCCAAAAATCTCAAGTCATCTTGCCACGAAAAAATCCTGAATGAATTTTTACTCGCTTGGATTTGCGACTCCTCGATGCTTGGTAAAGTTCCAAAACTATGTTCCCAAATGGTGGTGAAAAATGGTGATTTACCATGGTAGAAAGTGAAACATATCCTCAAACGAATCCAAGATCAAATCTTGGCAAAACCTCGAATCTGATCAAATACCTACCGGGTATGGCCTTTTCCAGTCACGAGTTTTTTTTGGGGGTAAATCCTCATGACCAAATTTTGTGAATATTCTGTAAACTAGGTGGGTTTTCTCATCAGAATGGACCAAATCTCAAGTGAAAAATTCAAACAATAATCAGCGGTCATTCTATCACCAACGCAAACTTCATGCCACCATGTTCAGTGGAAATCCCTCAAAATTACGAGCAAAATTTGCATCAAATTCGAAAATTTTCCCAAAAAACTGCTCCCATTAAATGACATGTGACATATCTTTCACTTGTATTTTTTGTGAATCAATTCCATTTTGTGGCAATTCCCTTACTAAACCACCATTTGGCATAAGCAAGCGGCATTGGGTCGCTACAATTGGCCCAGAATAATAATTCCCTAGGCATCCATTCAGATTCTCAGATACAGTAATGATCAGGGTATCCAATCACCTCCAAAACGCATAGTACTTAGATTCCATTACATTGGATCATAGGGATTAAACGTCACCTACTTGGATGTCCCAGGAAGTTAGTAAATGGATTGTAACCCCAATATATCCCATTTATAAGTAGGTTATAACCCATTTACTAACCATTGATCCTAACTTCCTGGGACATCCTAGCACCTTATAAATCATCCAAGGAACTGAAGACATTGAGAGTTGATCTTGTTAACTCTCAAAGCCTTGACAAAAAAGACAAAACAAGACATGGCAAATGGCGAACTGATATTGATTGACTTTTGGTGGAAGTCCAAAATGTTGTTGATGTCGTTTTTATGTCTACCTGGAACCCCCATATGACCCTTGTTTTGATTGGAGTTTAGGCCTTGTTTTGGGATGGTGACCTTCCAAAATTAGAGGTCATTTGGATTCCAGGTATATAAAGATGAAACTTGGAGTTTGTGGAAACAGTAGTTTCCACGAATAATTTATTTCGCTAAATCCCGCGTAGCCGAAGCTGCAGATTGAGACTTAGATCATCTAAATGGTTGGGAAAAGTAACAAAATCCTTCTAATGGTGATTTACTAATTACTAGTTGGTGGTTTCAACCCAGTTGAAAAATATTAGTCAAATTGGATCATTTCCCCAGGAATCCGGGGTGAAAATAAAAAATATTTGAAACCACCTCCTAGATTACTAATGATTCAGGGTAGAAAGCTAAACAATCACCTGAAAAACAAAAAAAACAAGGAATCAGAAAGCCTGATTCAAAATGACGAGATCTTCTTACAGGAGGCGATGGGGATTGTTTGCTCTTAGGGTTACCCTGGAAGTCAAGCCGACCAATTAAAAAATAGTCCCCTGGAAATGTTGATGAAATAATTCCTTACTAAAATAATGTTTGTTTCAAAAGACTACACTCCCGAAAACTAACATGTCCCCTAAAAAAGGGACCATGTCAATAGGAAATACATCTTCCAACCATGAATTTTTAGGGATTAGTTTTTTTTCCCGGGGAGTATTTATTTAATGGTCTTTGGACCTCCAAGGGGGTTACTTTTTTCCAGACTTCAATCCTGTCCTGGCCATCTTTCAGCAACTGAGCAGGATCACAGTTGCAACTGAGGGTTGAGTTGATCCAAAATGTTTGGATCAAAATTGTCATGCCCATATGCGACGAATGTACGCTACATTAACCTGCATGAATGGCTTAAAGTTGTGGTTTTCATGTATAGGCCAAAAAAACAAACATGAGGCATTTGGGATGGTTCACACTTACCTCAAATTTGCTAAACCACTGAAAAAAAGGTAATACTCACTATCCCATGGGATCAATGTATGGTATATCTACCTACACTTAGCTATTTTCTTATGGTAAACACCTCCCCAAAAAACCAGGATGTCATGTGCTCACCAAGGCGCAAAGGGTTTTTTCGGATGCACGAAATATGTAGAAAGTGGTTTCTAGCTTTGTGAAGTTTTGATGATGTAGATGTTAGTTGTTGTTTTTTCTAATTCAGATGTTTTAGATTCATATGACTTTTTTGAAGTTGATTGACTGTTCGTGTGGTATGTGTGTGTCTTTTTGCAACGTCCTACTTTTTTTAACGAAAAAAAAACTAGACTTTCCAAGGAAGCAACTCGTTTGTTCTGGGGTGAACTTCTTATTTTTACCTCTTTACCAAACGTCATCTTATTGCTGAAATTTCATTGATGCCAAAACCTTTGATGTATATCCTTGTATTCTCAATGGTGGTTTTACCCTGTTTTTGACCCGTTTTTTGATACGTTTCTTGGCTCACCTCGTCCTTTTTTTTCGTTGCAGGTTGCTTGGGTTTGGGTTGTCAAACCCCACGGGTGCCCTCACAGCTGACCCTGGAGAAAACAAACCCTTGAGCCAACAAAACGACGTTTTGAGAATTTCCAGATGCTGGTCGACAAGAAGCACTTACCCTACAGGGAATTAACATATCCCACCTTGGGAAGTTGGGAAAATCATCTTCAAAAGTGCCATTTTGGGGGGATATGTTAGTTCCCTGGAGGGTATACCACCTGGAAAGTAGATGTCGCAACTCCCATTAGTCTTGGTTTATCATGGCTACGCCTTACTTTTCGCCACCGAACTTGGGGGTGGCTAGCCATCTACTTTCACTACCGGTGTTTTTTTCATGTATGCAACTCTGAATCTCTAGACATCCAAATATCTCCTCAGAAGGTGTATGCAGCATGTCTTGCGGGGAGTCCAAATACCTTCCCAGAAAGGTGTGTTTAAATATGGAGAAATGGACTCTGATTTTGGTTTGTAATGCAGATCTCGCGTAAAAAACTCTTGAAAAAAACACAGATTTTCCTCTGAATGAATAACATGACATTTTACAAAATTCCCATTTCCAATTTGGTTCCATACATCTTCATTCATGGTGGAGTTTCCAGCAATCGTCATGTTAGTTTTGGAAGGAAACCAAGCAATCCCTTGGAAGTTCAAATGATTCTCATTTGACATCCCCACTGGGAGGAAGTTGTTTTCAGGGCACCGGTGATTGGCTGGCTATTCACGCGGATAGAAATATGATCATCGTCTCTGGTTCCATTTTGTACTGCCTCCCACATGGTTTAAGAAGTTATATATTTTATAATTTCATTATCTACATGTTTCACTAATATAATTCAGTATATTTCAAAAAAACATAATAATGTGTCATGAAACATTGGACATTTCATTCAGCCAGCTTCCTCAAAGAGGTGACTAGCATCTCAACATATACCTTTGGGTCCTTGTTCAAAGACTTTCCATTATACTTGTTGTTTAATAGGGATCCTGATATATAATGGTTTATAACGTTCACTCCCCACATAACTGGGTATTGTTGCATCCCTGACATATACCCTAAACAATCAGGGGTCCTTTTTTCATTGCTCATCTAGTGAGGAGTTCTGTATCGAATTGCCAGAATCCTCCAAACCAACAAGATGAAACAAGCTTTGGGGCGCACCCTTGGCACTTTGATATCGCTGGTGTCCTTAGAAAATCCACATGGGAAAATGGACAATGGACCCAAATCAAATCAGTGGTTTGTTCCAAGGTTTGCGAATGTTGAAGTGGGACAGTTGGTGACTTACTAGCTACGGAGTTTGCCATAATCACTTGAAACAACCTTAAAACATTGAAGAAACCCTGCATCACCAAAGGGACTTGCTACCTGTGAATCTTTAGGATTGATTTTCTCATGCAACAAAGGTTCTTATGATGGACCCCATACTAGTTTTACTTTGAAATCACAAACGTCGCCAAATTGCTCGAAGAGTCACCTCCATGACGTTGGAGAAAAACATATGTGAATCTTCCGAGGTATAAATTGGAAAGCCGCGCCAGGTTTAGCTCGGGAAATTTTCCTTCCCGGATGATTGAACATGTCATATTCTTGGTGACCTCATTAGATGGGGGGCCAGGATCCCAGGGTACAAATGTTTCATACTGTTCATGGTTCAGAAATCCTGTAAACTCACCAGTTGAGTTGAGGTTGGTAGTTGAAATCTACCATTTTTTACAAGGTGAACTATACATCCAAACGGTGGTTGGTTGTTTGGGATTTCTGAACCATCAACGCTACCAGGTGATTCAGCCGCCGTGACCCAACCCAACGTGATTCCCTCTTCGGGGCCGGGTCACTTTTTAAACGTTTAAGCAGTTCAAGGATTCTAAAGGGTCATGTTTTCACCACCCCCAAAAGGTCACAATTGCAGAAATGCCAGGTATATCTGTTTCACTCCCCCGATGTCATCTGCAAGATACTACTTCCAAGACTGTTGTGGAAAAGATGCCCAAATTGGCCATGGCACCTGATGGACGTCCAAAGGCTGCGGATTGTTTAGTTTCAAGCTGAGCAGTCTTCAAAGTTTCAAGCTTAAAAGTGGTAGACATGATCTGTAAACATGTTTCATTGGTGTTGTGAGCATGTGATTTGAGATTCTGAGAAGAATTGTTATAAAATTACGTATTGTATTTCAACATACACCCCCAACATACACCCCCAAAAACTAATCAGTCCCCTAAAAAAGGGACTATTTCCAGAGATCCAAACCCATCTTCCAACCATTGATTTTCAGGGTCGACATGTTGGTTTTCCGGGGTCGCTTGGATGTCCGGCCCTTCGGCCCGTCAGACATATTCGAATTGAATTCATCATTCAAATGAGCTCATCTCGGAAAAAAATATACTCTACATATTAATATCATCCCATATCAGTATACAGTATACATGTCAACTATATGTTTGTATAAACTGACTTCACTAATTTTATGAAACATCCCCACATTTTTCCACATCAAAAAAAAAAATCTTCAAAATCTCACGGTCACATCTTCCGGACCACCACTTCCCAAGGCCGAGACCTGGCGTGGCATCAGAGGCAGCGAGTCGTGAAGCAAAAGGAAGTCGCGGCATTCTGGTGGCGGTTGATGGGTTGATGGTGGGACGTCCGGAAGGGAAGATCTGTGGGGATTTTTTATGGACCCCAAACCCATAGCATCCATGGGACGTTTGTATATTTAAAACCTACATGTATGGTTGTTTTTTCTCATGTTTAAAATATGGAAAATGTTGCTAAATTTATTAAATGGATCGGTGCGGGGGGAACTGATACCCTACCACTTGTATGTTCCATTATTATACTGGTTGGTGAATAGGGATCCATATAACTGGGTAGATTGGGTAGTATAATCATGTAGAATCCCCTGTATCCTAGGAATCCAGATATATTTTCAAGCTCCATGTATGGTATATTTACTCGCAGGGATATTTGCCTGCAATTTTACCATACATTTAAGCCAAATGTTACGGTAAATATACCAGTCTCACATGGATGGTATGAGTGATGGATGTATCATCCATTGATCATGGATTTTATGATGGACTTATTGATGGGTTTGCGTTGGATTTAGGTTGGATTTGTGATGGATTTGTGATTTCTATGGGCCGGAATCTGTCAGCTTTGAGACTAAGTGAAGTGCTAGTGCTATGATATATTCTTATACTTTACCAGGTCATTTTGGGCATGTGCAATTTTCTAGGGTGTAGGGTACCATTTTCCAAATTGCCATGGGTTTTGTTGGAGGATGACCTATGGGGGCGCATGGTGACATGTACATTGTACATGTATAATTGCACTTATAGGAATACAAACATCCTGTCCTCCAGTACTCCTGAATCTTTGATCGTTTTCACCCAACTTGCCAAATTCATTAGCTTCATGACAAGTCTTGCCAGAAATGTGGCTGTTCGTCCCCACCACCACCAGCAGCAGCAACAACAACAACCACATCATCAATCATCATCATCATCATCATCATCATCATCATCATCATCATCATCATCATCATCATCATCATCACTCGTCATCGTTTCTCTATGATTCTCAATTTGACGTCCGTACAATGAAGGTTAGTTCGTCCTAACCCTACCCTGGCCCAATAAAACATACTGTAATGCTTGGTTTTTCTCTCCTGCAAATGGAGCAAATATGCATCAATACAAAGTATCAAATTGATTGAGATGTGCTCCAAGTCAAATTGACGTAGAACCCACAGATACGGAAAACAAGCTCTCAGTGTACAATATGGGACCTTACCATTTATAAGTTGAGTCATGACTCCACTTATACGGGTGCAATAACCCCAGTTACATCCAGTTACCCATTTGTAAGGCCATTTATAGGGGGTTGTAACTCTATTCATGACTAGTAGGGGCCATCTTGCAACAGAAAGCATGCATGGGGGTCCTTGGCCCTTCATCGCTGTCGCGGCTCAAACGCTGCAAACCCACCTGGACCGAAACAGCAGCCAACGGGGCGACCCAACGGTTTTCCACTTTGGTGACATGACTGGTCAACCGGGGCCCTCGCCCGAATGTACCCCCGTAAGAAACGAAGGTAATAAGCCCTATAGCCCTATAGCTTAATAAGGCCCTATTTCTGAAAGGGTACGGAATCCAGGAAGGTAGGTTGACGTTTGCCATAAAAGGGCATCCTTCCGAATAAAACTCCGAGTAGTCAGTCGACATCCCCCCCCAAAAAAAGACTTCGACGAATTATAATACCACTACCATTCATCACTAATGCCACTCATTCAAAAAAAAAACTGCAGTAGTTACCCTGTGGTAAACTAACATAGCAATGGATAGCAATGGCAATGGAATATTCCCATGTTCAATAGGAAATACATCGACTCAATCCGGGTCCATTTTCCAGTGCTATGTAAGTTTACCCGAGTGAACAGTGTATATACCCCATATGCTCCATGGGACTGGTATATTTTCCTACATGAATGACTTAAATTTATGGTTTTCATGTAGACACATATTCCTTTCCCATGGAGCATTTGGGTACTTGTTCTTTCAACTATAACGAGAAATTGATGGTTAACGGGCTGTTGGCTTGGATTCCTGCCTCCCCGAAAATCGAATACCAAACCACCGAACCCACCGAACCCACCAATTTTCCATTCGTTGATTCATTCTTCATCCCCGACAAAAAATATACACCCCAGAAAATTAGCATGGAACCATATCACCCATTTGCAAAATCATTTTCCAGACCTCCATTATTTATACCTGGAACCATCCTAGAACCCAAATGGGGGGGTTCCTTGTTTTGATTGGAGTTTAGGCCTTGTTTTGAAGGGTTGACCTTTAGAAGCAGAAGTCTTTTAGGCTTTAGGTATACAAATAGCAAGAAGGGACCTACGCGACAAAATGATCACCCTATATTGATGGACATTTCATCCGCTTCAGCACTTCGGATGATTTAACTACTGGTGAAGCTTTGATGATACTGGCTTCTACTTGGTGGCTTCAATTCATCTGACCAAAAATCTTAGTCAAAGTTAGACCATCTTCCCCATATTTCAAGGTGAAAGTTTAAAGAATAAGATGTCGAACCACCCATCGTTGAAGATCCCCCAATGCAACGGTCAACAGCTAAATATTATTAGGCTACTGGCCCAACATCAAATAAAGTCAATCCAGGACTGGAAACTGGATCTATAGAATCCTATACGCCGACGAATGGGACTCGTATATTTACCTACTTAGAGGTTCAGGATACTTAGTAACTGGTTATATGTAGGTTTATAACCGTAGTTAGGGGACATATAACCCACTTACAGAGGTTATATCCCTGGTTACTATCCACTTACTAAGTATCCTCAACCTCTAAGTACATGAATGGCTTAAATTTATGATAAATGTAGGGAAATGTTCCAGACATGGAGCATTTGGGTATTGAATCAGCATGAAAAATGAAAGCAACATCTTATTTCTGATACATCATGGTTGTGACATCCCTTGGACCCCACAACCCCATGAAAAATGAAGGTTTTAATCAATCCCTAGAGACATATGGGGTGAAATAACTCCAAAAAATGAGGGGGTTTCATGGGTTTCTTTATGGATGTTGGAACCGCCACCCGTCGTTTGTCTCAAAATCCCCTCAGATGTTGCACCTCGCTACTTGGAAACGATGGAATGTGATGCGTCTCACCTCATGAAGATGTTCGGTAAGAAATCTTTCCCATACACTCCGAATGCATGGGTTTTTGCTTGTATACCAACATTTCTAGTTTTGGTGGTGAAAATCACCAACCCCTTTGAAAAATATGCGCAAGTCAAATTGGATCACTTCCCCAGGTAAGGGTCAAAATATAAAATGTTTGAAACCACCACCTAGATTTGACTTAAATTTATGGTAAATATGATGTAAATGTAGGTAAATATACCAGTCCCATGGAGCATCTGGGTTCGGTGGCAAACATGTTTGACAAACAAATCTGGTTGATTTTTCATTGTATACTGTTGATGGGTCAGAAATCTCAAGCAACCACCGTTTGGATGTATAAAAGCCGTCGCAAATAGTGGGATAAACTACCAATCTCAACTGGTTCGCCGGATTTCTGAACCATCAACAGTATCAGTGATTAGCGTGTCCTTCCGTGCTTTTTTCCAGAAAACTGCAGCAAATTTGGTTGTTCAGGTGTTTCTTGTGTTTTTTGGTATGTCTTAGCTGCAAAGAATTCGGATTCGAATGGTTTGGAAGTCTATTCTGGACTAGGAGATTTGGAGATCTCAAAACCATGTCATGGAATGGTCCCAAGTTTGCGAAGCTCGCATAGAACAAAAGTCATCCAAAGATCTCTTCGATAAGAACTCCGAAAAACAAAACAAAACAAAACAAAACAAAATGTCCAAAATCTTCTATTATAGCTAGTTGGTGGTTTTGTGGTTTCAACCCATTTGGAAAATATGCTCGTCAAATTGGATCATTTCACCCAATTTTCGGGTCTAAAAAATGAGCACCCCACAGTTTTGTGTGTGGTAGCGATCAAAGTATTTGGTCACACCCTATGACCAAAGTGATTTAAATAACACCCCTTGTACCTATCAGAATACTCCCAGCGTTCAAAAAATATCAACCTTCAATGGCAGAATCGGCATTTACAGACCTGAATGTGTTCAAAACCTTCGGGACAAAAACAGCTCGAAACGTTTAACTTCATATCTTCAGAGGTATTTTCGTTTCAAGATATGACCGCACCGGACCTACACAAACTGCATCACCAAAAATCACGGAATGTTGGAAGACTCTTAACTGCAGCCTAAAGAACGTATGGCCTACAGCTGGGCTATACACATCCACACTTGAATAGTGGAAGTAATTTATCATGATTTACATAGTCCCAAACACTCAATGTACTTATGATCTATTTACTTCCATGGTTTTTACCATCAAAATCAACCATTAATCTATATATTATATAGATAAATAGACCATACTACTGTAATTGAGTGCCTGTTTTTGAGGGACAAATTCAAGTGCGGCCACTGAATGTCTGATAGATATTTACCTCAGAAAGTTTATACCCTTTGAAAGATCTAGGCAAATGTCTACATAATTCCTCAACCTGGGGGACTCCCTGAACCTAAACCACCGGGGTGACCAAATGGCGGAAACTCGTCGAGATGCAATTTGCCCAGAAAGCTGTTGTAGCCAAGAGTACTAGGGTGTCCACAGAAGGTAGTAACTAGTTAGTAAGGTGGTTTATAGCCTATTTAAACTATTTACGGGACGTCTTACAACCTACTTACAAAGGCCAAAGGGGTAAAAAAATCCATGTACTAAGTACCGGCAGGACATCCCAGTATAACCTCGACTCATCTTCATTATCCCCAACCTCACAGTCTATCTCGTTTTCTCCGTTCTTGGCCTGGCTCATCTGTGTCATCCTGCGAAAGGGGAGGATTTTTCGGCCCAATCCGCACCCTTAGAGTCGTAGAAATGCAGCGTTCGCCTACATTTCCACCCATTCCAACTACATACCAAATTGTATAGGCAATATACCGAAAAAAAAAAACTATAATTGAATATCTGGCTACCAAAACAAAACATGTTCCAACAAAATCACCTGAATTTTCCAAAAAATAAAACTGGTTTCGACACACCCCACAAAATACGACATGTCTTGCTCTGAAAAGTTTGAAACTCGGAGAAACTTCGAGCTTTTCCCCCAAGATAAACGAACAAAACGACCCAATATGGGAAGTGGTAGATGTTTATCAATCGTATACTTCTACAATCATTTTTCGAATTTCATGGTTCGATCCTAGCTTTTTTGGGAGATAAATATTTACCTATGTTGGTGGTTTCAAACCAACCCATTTGAAAAATATGCTCGTCAAAATGGGTTCAGCTTCGCCAATTTTCGGTGTGAAAATCACAAAAATCTTTGAGTTGCCACTACCGAGTTTACATTGTTTCTGTCAAGTCTCGTCACTCACGAACCGTGGTTCAGCACAAGTCTCCCAACACATCCCAGCGATTTTTTTGGAGCTATATAGGCAAGCAGTTCTTGCTGGACATGCTACTTGCATCTCAAGAGAGATTGACTGGAAAAAAAAGAGGGCCGGAAAGATTGAACATGATTGAAGGATGCACCCGCATGAAGTACCCTTGTTTGGTGGTTGCAATTTGTCAAAGAATCACCTATGAAAACGGTGAGGAAACCGGGGTTCCGGACTCCAAAAATCCATAGTAAACAGGAAAGTGTACATATACTCCCTTACATCAGTAGTGTACCCTCCCCAAGACTAACAGCAAAAGCACCTGAAAACTTGATGCTTGGAAGACAAACCGTTTGTTGTTGGGGCCTTACGGCCTATCTTTTAGGGGCTTTCGCCGTTGGTTTCAGGAATATTTCCTACATCCAACAACACCCAAACAGTTTTTGTTCACTCAATTTTTGTTGTCCAAAACACCCAAAAAAGAAACTTGGACAACAAAAGCTGTTGGCTGATTTTTGTTGGCTTGGAATACTCTTGGACCTTTCTTTTCCTGCCAGTCATCTCTCTCCGAATTCGTTTTTTTTTCTTTGGGTGGTTTGGTTCATGGATCCGATGGTTTATGGGATTCTTGGGCTGTAAGATGTGACAAAAATCATCTTTGATGCTGGCTATGTGTTTTACTATATCTTTTAAATATATCCCATAGATTTTTCCATGGGACTGGTATGTTTACCTACTGTACATGAAAACCATAAAAATCAACCATTCATGTAGGTAAATATACCAGTCCCATGGATCCTATGGCCTATGGGTATGGTATATTATGTACTCCTGGGATGTCCTTAAAACTCTGTGATCTTGGGGGAAATATGTCCCATGCCCTGGTCGGTTGCATATAATCTGAGTGAAGTATATGTAATTACTAGTATTTTTTTTGTTGGAGGGTTCCGGAAAATCTTCATTAAATAAACCGCTCTTGTTTCTAAGTTTTCATTATGACCATAAATAATTATGTAAGACCAGCTTGAACATACCTCACAACGCCGGAAATCAAAAAAAAAACTGACACCGTGCTGGAAAATGTCGTCATGAGCTACCAAACTTGTTAGTGCCTACGTCAGTCACATGAGTGGTTCACCAAGATTTTTGTGGATTTTTTCACGGTATAGCCAACTGCCACTTGAAGCTGAAAAAACACACACTTCTGTTGAATCAGCAGCAAAAATCAGTGTGAAGCTTCTGAGATTCTCTACCACTTCACAGATCAGTCCGTTTGGAAAAAAAAACTGATCTTTGGTCATAGGGTCAGATGGCATCATATGATATAATATGCCGGGTGATCAGCCTATGGTAGATCAGCGTCTTTCACAAACGAAATCTTAGGTGCTACATGAAAACCATAAAAATAAACCAAACATAGGTAAATGCGCCACACATGGATCCTATGGGTTATATATTTTCCTTCCAAAGGCTTCTGCAAAGACCTGTATTTATAGTACTGTGAAGAACTCAAGTTTGAGGGTATCCGACTAATAAAAGAAAGATACACCACAAACCAAAACAAACAGAAACGCTTCTTTTTCTTGAGCCAAAGCGCTTGAGCCAAAGCGCAACACGTACCGAAAGTTAAGACTCGACCCTGGAGGGAGGAAGGAACTAACTACGCCTACGTGTGCAAAACAATACTACAACTATATACAACGCTTCTGTATATAGAGGGTGTGAAAAGTGGCTACTGCTACATGTAAGCTAATGTACAATATTACTATACATATGACTGGCTACGGGGTACGTATATTGTTGACTCCCCCCGCGCCGTCGGCATCGTATGTACACTCAGCGCTACAAGCAACGAATGTAGCCTTGGGCTCATGCATTTGTGGTTGGTGATACGTTGAAACACTATGGTCCCTTCGAGCAACAGAGAGAAGGCGGCTGTAACCACAACTTACGTGCGGCAAGGCG